>UYYA01000016.1:0-193406 GCA_900624975.1 Angiostrongylus costaricensis | reverse complement strand
CAAAAACATTAACGCACGAAACTCTTGAGACGTTTTGGATAAATTTCAAAAATCCAGAGATGAACCGGAAGGACGAATGCCTCACTATCACGCGTGACCTGGCGCCCTATTTTAAAATGATATTTTGACCCCGGGGCGTGTCTTGCTCGGGACTCCTCGTGAACTTCGTGTGGGCCAGTCCCGCACGTAATATCACAGTGAGTGGCTTTTCTGTTCAATATGGCGTCTATTTGAAAGTTTGATCTTCATTAATACTTTAACCTTCTTTTCCACCGAATACTAAAAAGTATTCCAACATAAAGTACGTCCAGGCTCTGAGGAAGGCGAAGTCGCCGAAACGTCAGCCATCGATCAATAACATCAAAAACAACGACAACGAAGATCTGTACCAACCTAGCGTCAGCTTAAGAAGATCAGTTTATAAGATCAAATAAATAAATATATCAACTATCCATGCCGAGGTTTATAGAAAGTCAGTCTTTCGAGTGATACAGAACAGTAAATACATTTCATCACTGCAACAGTACCAGATCTGAGTAAACTTACTTGTCCTCCAAACTGATTGCAAGGGAAAGCAGCCACTCGCAGACCTTGTTCGTAGTACTTGTCTTGTACAGCTTTTAACTCCTTGTAGTGACCGCTCGTGTATCCACACTTTGAAGCCACATTTACAATGATCACCACTTGTCCCCTTAAACAACACTTGCTACTATCAAACTGCCCAAACCTACACTTCTATGTCTTTTATGTACAACTGAGTTAAAGCTGGGTTAAACCAGATCGAGATGAGGATGGTACAAACCGCTTGAGAACGGCTTCTCGTGTTATTCACGAATTGTTAATGCCGAATATTGTAAAGAAGTACAATGGTGATAACGTTAAGCGACTCTATTTTAGAGCTACCTAGACGTGAATACAGCTCAAATGAGCAGCAATTTACCAATGTATGGTGATTATCGTGCGCGTGTAGCGCAGTGGTCAGCAGCGCTCTGCAATACACATGAGATCCATCCTCGCGCCCTAGGTCTACCAAGTCTTCCATCCCTTTGGTGTCTGCAAATTGGTATTAGACTTGTCTGAGAGGACACCAGCACTGGCTCGATGCATCGGTAGGCCACCGCGAGTCAATGTAAAGGCCAGACATGCATTCAATCACCCCCTACAATGCTACGAATGGAGTCGAATGCATGGTGCATTTTTCAGGGATTGATCAACGGCGCGAGCGTGAGCACTAGCGTTATGCTGTTTATGCGCACACTTTCCTCTTGCGTGCACATTTGTGTCCATTCGGTCTCATCGAAATGCTGTAACCCAACCTTATGGACCTATGCTTACGAATTCCCCAATAAAGGAAACAATGAGGTGATGTGTCGTCACCCCTGATGTATTCAAAGCAAAGATAACCCTAAGTTAATGATGGAAGCTCACATAACTTACTTGTATTTACTTAATGATACATCCTTGCCATCAGCGTCCTTAACAGTAAACTCATAGATTGTTCTATGAGCTGCCATACTATCGCTATCGTCGGACCTGAAACGAACAACAAACATACAAAAAAAAAGAAAAATGAAAGAATGTCGACTTCATATACGTTTCCATCTACGATGTTAAATAAGCAAGCACAAAAACGGAACATTCATGAACACTCAGAGACTACTCACTCCCGCTCAGAACATGAGAGAAGACGTAAACAGGGTTGAAGCGACTCACGTAATGGCGGAAAGCGCAAACAGGGCTGGATGCCTGGAATCACGCTGCAGGTCTCGGACGGCGCCCCGGAGCGACGCGGTGATGGGTGATAAGTGCGGCCGAGCGGCGGCCGGTCCAGTCCACCTGTCCGCTATACAGTTCCGCTTCTCTACGGATTTCTGGGCTTATTTCTGTGGCTTCTTATGCCTTGTATACTTTCTGCGAGTATTTCTATTCCTTTTAGATCGTATCAAATCCTGGAGTGGTGAAAAAACTCGTCCGTCGAATAGCCACCAACCACATCGGTGTTAGCTTTCAAGGTTTTGCGGGAGATACAAATCGTTCTTCAGCCTTTTTAAAGTGGTTTTCTACCCACAGATTCCATGCGATAACTGTGAACCGTCATAGAGCTCGTAAATGGAATAAGGGTAAATTACTGGTGAAAAACTGAATTGCAATCGTTTGGACATTGTCGGTGGATGGCAGACTCATCGAGGTTCATTCCTGATCGCCCATCGATGATGAGTAGATGGCATCTCTTACATTAGTCGTCACCAGAGAGCCTGAAGTGTATCAGAGTATAAAGACGAAGATGAGAACGATGAGGTAGTCAGCGGCGGTGATGCAGTCGGGGAGCCGTTGAACAGTAAGGTATCTTTTGAGCTCTCGATGATAGTCATTTTGGGGTGGACCAGCCAATCCTGCTAGGATGCACAGAGCGAACACATTTCTATGGATAGTTTATGGGTGATGTTTGGGAACTTTTTCTTAAGAAAGCCCTACAGATATGGAGAAGGATGACATTGGAAGCGAAGACTCTTGAAGAGATTAGTTGACTCATTTGTTTGACGATGATCAGATAAGAACTGTTTACGCCACGATCGAGAGACTGTTGGAGCGCCTGTTCTTTTTTCGATCGATTCTCTTCGGTCCAAAGTAATGACGAAATACAGATTTTAGAATCTGCTGGCTCTCCTTCATTTAGAAAACAATGTAACGTCTGCCAGGCGAGACAATATATTTAAGATCAGTCCGCTTAGTTATATTATCATTCGGAGTTTCAGGAGTTCGAAGACGTCTGAACTGTAGAGATTGCAAAATTGTAACGCTTTTATGTGAATGTGAACTATGTGCGAGAAGTTTGCAATGAAGAAGTTGTGATGATTGTAAATGATATACTTGGATACTTGGATGGCCCGTCTTCACAGGTTGTGCGAGTCCTAGCACAAATTCCACTTTCGGAGTTTTGCTGGTTTAGCTATTGTGGTTCCTTGGAGTTCCGAGGTCAGTCTAACCAAAGTCTGCCCGAAGTCGTCACCATTGTTGTGGATCACAAGGAGATTTTCCACCATGCGACTAGTTCGATACCAGAACGGTGGTAAACCCTGGCATTCGTTTACTCTTAGCTGGGATTTCCGAGGGAAACGTTTGACTCCTTGTCAGCATGAGAGACCCTGCTGGGGATGAATGCTATAGCTGTAGATAGCAGCCCGACACCCAGGAACACCTCCCAGCCACGATGAGGCAGTAAACCGTTGGGAGGTGTGAACAGTATGGTAAATGTACAGTTTCTAATTGTACGAACTGTACGTTCAGGAGAACAAAAGTTGTGAATATGCAGTGTCGAAGTATGGCACATGGCAATGGGTACACATTTTGTGAATGCAAATTTCTAAACGAGAAACACGTCTGTATAAATTTTGTGAATAATTTTCCATCTCTCGTGTCGATAGAATAATCCCTGTTTCGAACATCAGTGTTTACATACGGCAGATATGTAATACCCGTAACGGGGCAGATCAATTGAACGAACTCATCCAAATGTTTTTGTTATTTGTAAAAAATCTCTTTTCATAGACCTCGTCTAACATGACAACTGTGTTCGATCAGTTATCGAATGAATACAAGAGGTATAAAAAATGAACTCTGCGCCAGAACAGGCAGCTCGAAGTAATACGCATTGATATGAATGCGTAGGACCAATTATGTTTTGAATATGTGATCACTTTCAAGATGTAGCGTTAAAAGAGCTAAACAATGAGTTGGTTAACAGCATGTAGCAGCACGACTTTGCAAGCAGTGCATACTTAACTGCCCTCTAATCTAACTGCAGCCCGTGGATACTGATAGTTCCACCATGGAGTAATCTACCATAATTGTCAACAACTCTTATTCGTCCTATAGATCGCTTGAATCAATAGAAGCATGGAAACTTCTTGCGAGTTCTACAGTAGTTATGCAATCAATAAGCCGTGAACTCAAGCTTGTAACGAAAGAAACTGCTCATTTGAACCTTCGACAAGGCACCAAGAGGTTCGTTTTAGAAAAAAAAACGGTGGTGGCACAGTTTTCTATGATAGGAAGATTACTACTGAGTCTACTAACAATAAGACTTCTGTAAAGAGAAGGTACGGAGCTGCTTCATGAACATTTTGAGCAAAACTTACCAATTTTTTAGCGGATTCAAGCCATCCATTAATATAAGGATACTGCAGGGTATGACCCTTGTATTTAAGACACCTGCGGTCCGGAGTTTTGCAAATATTTCAGCACCATCTTAGTTGTATTTCACATGACACCCTGCAGTTAAACATTATAGTAGGCAGCAAATAAAAAGGTTAAGATTGTGATTTCGACTTCAGCCTCAGCTTAGCTAGGTTCGTTGCCGATTTGGGCCCCCTAGATCAGTCCCGTTGACGGATGATTACTGATGGCACCGATCGATAGAACTAGCTGAGAGACAGGCGAAACGAAGGACGCGCATGGTGTGGTGGTGAACGCGTTACTCCCCGGAAAGGACAATAGCGCGTTCGTTCTCCACCGCAAACAGCTGCGATCCGGGGTTTTGCAAGTATCTCAGCATCATCTTAGTGACAAATAGTCTTATTTTTGCTGCAACTATCAAAGAACACTCTGTCCACACTAGACGCTCTCGGATCATTAGTCAGTGTTATTGTCTAAATCAGTCTCAGAACACAACAGTACTGGGTGCCCTTAGATAGTCATACGTTTATACGCAACGGACGGGCGCAGTTCAGCGTTGAATGTCCAATCGGACACGAGCTTAGTTCTCGGTTAATTGCACAAACAGCTAATCTCGTCTTTTCGACGGTGCATCACCTTACATTTAGGAGATCTGTGTCGTATTTTAGGGTGACCACTCGAGATTCCTCATAGCCGGCTTATCGCGAGGCAGCATGACGCGCCCCCAGGTGACGGATATGGGATTAATCGCTGGCCAAAAGCAAACTCTGCTTCTTTGGAGTTGGAGAAGTCCTATAGAGAAGAATAAACGTTCTTTAAGGTCATCAATGGAGATTTCAATGCTAAGATTGGACCCAGAAGAATATCACATTGAGACTCATGGATTAGAAAGGTACAAGCATGGTGAGCTGTTGAGTTTATCATGACAAACAGGACCATCCATGGTAACTCGCGATTCCAAAAGTCCCACCCTCAACGTTGGACGTGAGAAGTACCATAACGAAATACACCGCCTCAGAGTAAGCCGAAGATTTTGCCTAACCAATGTCTAGCCTCGCAAGATTTCATTTCTCGCGAAAAGAAGAAGCCGCTAAATTCAAAAATTATAGTCACAAAATCATAAACTGGGACTTATTCAATTCATTAGTCTGCTGTTGGGAATACACCGTTTTCGATAACTTCGACGGCTCATTCGAAATCTTCAAGGTAGAGCTATGAAAGCTATGAAAGAGTTCGAAAGTCACCAAGAGACGTCTGCCTTCAGAAATAATCGAGCTAATACGCCAGCGTGGAATCTCATGTATCACAGACAATCGCCAACTCACGTCAGAATTTACAGTACACTGTGGAATTCTGATTAAAAAAAAGATCACAAAGCGAGAAAAGCAGTAGTGCTGGCCGAAACTGCAGAGAACGGGATCAGCAATCGCAAAGCCTATCGAAACTTCACCAATTTGGGAGACCAATATTATGGCACTCTGGCGTCTAGATGGATCCGTTACAGCTTCCAGAAAGGCAATGGGCAAAATCATTTACGACTATTACTCGGAACGCTTCAACAGCCCCTTCCTCCTTCATATAAAATATATCAGGATGAACATGTCGTCCCACCGGTTGTCCCTACCAAAATAAAACATGCTGTTTCGTTGGTGAAGAATCAAACACCACCAGGTCCGGACGGAACCTGAAGAGTCTTCCGCCAGTCATCATAAATACACTGGCTTGGCTCTTCACAGGTAATCTGTCAGAACGTAAAGTTAGTACTCAGTGGTGGACCAACAAAACTGTGTTATTGTTCAAGAACAGTGACCACCATGACAACAGCGACTATCGCTCAACCTGATTACTGTCTACCGTATTCACTCGAGTCATCCTAAACAGAATTGATAGAATACTGAATCAAGGAGAGCCATGAGAGTAAGCAGAGCTCCAAAAAGGATTCAGTACGATAGATCACATCAACACGGTAATAAAACTCAAAGAAGTATCATGAGAGTACAAGAGACTGCTGTGTTGCATTTTAATCGATTTAAGGAAGCCCTGGAAAGCAGGGCGCCCCTACTCAGTACATGAGGAACCTTCGTGAGCCATGTGGAAATTTAACAACCAAAATATCACAATTTAACAAGGATATTAATATCAACGTTAAAAGCGACGTTAGAACATATACATCAAAAGAGTGTGCTAGATAAGGCGGTGCTATCTTGAAAAAATTGTTCACCGCCGCTTTCGAGAACATCATGGAAACTCTGGAATGGTACAACATTGAGAGTGAAAATGGATGAACGAATGAATGCACATAGTGTCGTGATAAAAGAAAGAAACTGGAAATAGATACCATAGTAGTGGGGATCGAACACGTTAATACCCTTTCCGAGTGCTAACGCGTCCACCACCAAATTACGCGCGTCCTTTGTTTCACCTTATTCTCAGTCAGTTTTCTGTCTACCAGTGTCGTCCGCAATGTCTACTAACCGCAGTCAACAGGATTGGTCTGGGGAGCCCACATCGGCATTTAATCCGTCTAATCGAGGCTGTAGTCGAAATCAGAATGTTACCTTTCTATTTACTGCTTAGTACAATTTTTCATGGCAGGATATTACGTGGAATACAACCGCAATGGTGCTGAGATATTTCCAAAACTCTAGACCGCAAGTGGCTGCGGTGGTAGGGATCGAACAAGCTATTACCCTTTACGGGGGCTGACACGCTCAGCACCACATCATGCGCGTCCTCCGTTTCGCTTTTCTCTCAGCTAGTTTTCTATCTACCAGTACCATCAGCATTCACTAGCTGAAAGAAAGGCGAAATGAAGGACCGAATGGTGTGGTGGTGAACGCGTTAGGTCCTAGCCAACGTTACAGTATGTTCGATCCTCATCGTAGAAATCTGCGGTCAGCAGTATTGCAAATATCTCAGCGTCATTGTGACTGTAATTCACACAGTACCCTGTCATGAAAAATTTTGGCAAGCAGTAAATAAAAAAGTTAACATTGTGGTTTAGACACCATAGTGTTCATATTGCCACTCGTGTCATTTTACATTTGGACGCTATAAAACCAAATCCAAAATTAAAGGCGCGTGTGACAGAGTGGTCGGAGGCGTCCTGCAAAATACATGGGATCGATCCCTGCGCCCCTGGGCCATCAAGCTTTCCATCCCTCCGGAGTCCGTAGATTGGTACCAGACTGATCTGGGAGGATGGCAGCACTGGCTCGATACATTGGAGGCCACCTTGCGTCTTAATGAAGTCGAATGCATGGCGCATCCCTAACGGATTGATCAACGCCGAGAGTTTTATCTTTTTTTTATACGTCCAAATCGTCAATCATACGTTAGTACGTCCCACTTCGAAATGAAAGCGATCATAGAATCGAAGCCTAATAAGTGCAAGGAAGTGGGCAAACTACAGTTGTCGCCTAAATATTATCTCTTACACTGAGCTGACCATCGGAGCCACTCAAGCAAAGGTTGAATTACTGCGCTTTGAGCATTGAAGATAAACAATAATTGTGCTGAAAAAGGTAAAGGAACTCGTCAGAATACACATTAAGGCTTCCACGAGTAGCATATAAGAAAAAGGACTAGTTAGAACTTTAAAAACATTCAGTTACAATGTTCACGAAAGTTGAACCTAAGGCTTACACGACAATGCTACTCCAATTATCAATCTTCTCTCTGATCCACAAAGGCGGCGACTGCCTGTGGTGGTGACGATCTGCGGCCTGGCTGACGTCGGCACTCCAGGAAACCACAATAAACCAGCAAAACTTAGAAAAAACGGAGATCATACTGGGACCGGCACAACCAGTGAGGAAGGGTCATTCACGTATCCAAGTAAGTATTATCAGACCCAACTAAGAAATGGATGTGCTTGATAATAGACCTCTGGAATGTTGCTTCGTGAAGCTGATTTAGGCATTTATGCTTGGGTTTAGCGGAGTCTAGAACCTACCTCACTGAACTGAGGACCACGACCAATATGGCGAACGACCCACAGCGCATCGCGAAGGTCACTCAGGTCTCGACGATCGATTGAAGGGCAATTGGCGTTGGAGCGATGCAGACGATATGAGTGTCTCATTTGATTGGGACCAAAATAGTTGGTTGCACAAAACCCAATATTCTAGTAGTTTTTTGGAACGTCAGAATTTTCCAGAAATAGGAGAAAAAGAGGGAGAGTGGGAGAGGTGAAAACTAAGACCGGACAATTCTTTTACATCGAAAATACGACTATTTGAAGTTCATGGAATTTTTTTGTCCCCTCTATCAAGCATAATTCGTCAATGTTAAGCTCGACCACGATTTTAATTAGTCATATACCAACTTCGGTTCCATGACCAGTGCTGTTCTCCCGAAATCGCCGTGATGGAGCGGCCAGAGATCGTTAGCAAGCGGCCGCTGATGGACGTTTATGAAGTTGATGGTTTATCATGTTGTGACTAGGTTGTGTGAACTTAGCTACAAATCCTAGTATAGACTTCGTTGGATATCCGCATGGTAACGAAAATGGTATGGTTGGCCCTGACATGTTGCTACTTGACATCAAGAAGCATCGAAATAACAACAGTATGGTACTGCACGGTATGTGTGGCAACGTTAGCTTAGATTAAATTAGTGGCTGGTTTCAAAAAAAAGTGAAAACGATTAGGAAAGGGTTTGAGAAGTAAACAAACGTGAATGTGGCGCTTTCATTTAGCTCCATCGTAATATAGCTTATAAAAAGGATAAAATAAAGGTCTCGGCGTCGATCAATCTCTTAGGGATGCACCATGCATTCGGCTTCATGAAGCATCGTTTGGAGGTGATTGAATGAATATCTGGCCTTTACAGCGACTCGTGGTGGCCCACTGATGTATTGAGCCAATGCTGCTATCCTCCCAGACAAGTCTGGGTCCAATTTGCCCACCCCGGAGGGATGGAAGGCTTGGTGGGCCAAGTGCATGAGAATCGATCCCATGAGTGTTGCAGAGCGTCTCCGACCACTGCGCTACAAGTGTCACAATATAGCTTGTGATTTCTTTGAAATGTAAAGGATTAGTAAAGTAAAGTATAGTATAGTATAGTATTAGTATTAGTATAGTAAAGTATCTCCATCATAGTTTGACAAAACAAAGATCTTTGCTTTAGAAATCAATTTTAGATGGAGACCTTCGTCATCATCGCTAGCGGCAACTTCACTTGAACACATGTTGCTTCTAGCTTTTCCCTCAAAGAGAGGTTCTTGGCTTGAACTTATGATGCAACTAAGCAGAGGGTATAATCCCATCACCTTCGTCGCCAACGGCTGCTAAGAAAACCTTTTCTATGTCATTGGAATGAATTTTCGCCAGAGTACCAGCTGGAAACCACTTTTCGAAATCTTTTTCTCGGCAAACGGGAAAGTAGACTAAAGGAAAAGAATTCAGAAACTTTTTGATTTCTCACCGCGATGAAAGGGTTCCCCTTGTTCAGCCTCAGTGAAACCCTAATCGTCATAAAGACAAATAGTGTTCAAGTAAGCAAACATGATTGTCAGTTCTTCTTCATCAAAGTACAGTTTATGTTTACTTCCAGGAAAAAGATTAGACAGCGCTTTGATAACAAGAGACAAAAACATGAAGGGTTCATTGAGAAAGGCATGCATCGTTAAAGACAATCACAGAGGCCTGATAAATTATAGCGTCAAAGCTTTTTTTTTAGCATGGCTTCGTCTCGTCGAATGTCGAGTTCAGATCGACGCGCGAAGTCTTGAATATTCCACCGACGTAGTCACTTGGGATGTTCAGCCGAGAACGAACACACGTCTGAAATACACTATAGCTTACTCAGAACCCAATCCTATAATAACTGTATTCTATTCATGAGCATAAACGACCTTGCGTTTCGCCGTCCTCACTTTCAACAGACCAGTGATAATGTTTAACGTTTTGTTTCCTGCCTTCTATAATTTTCATGGCAGGTTACTAAGCGAAATACAACCACAACGTTGCTGAGATATTTGCAAAACTGTGGACCGCAGGTGTTTATGGTGGGGAACGAATGCGCTATTGTCCTTTCTGGGGAGTAACGCGCTCACCACCACACCATGCGGGTCCTTCGTTTCCCCTGTCTCTCAGCTATTTCTATCGATCTTTTTGCCACAGCAATCACCCGTCAGCAGGGTTGATCCGGGGAACCCAAATCAGCATAGAACCCAGTTAAGCTGTGGCTGTAGTTGAAATCACAATGTTTAACTTTTGTTTTAACGATGATACCCTTTTATATAGAACGGTTGTTGATTGAGTGGCTGCTCGATGATAGCAATTTATTTCTCTACCGACGATTCATTTTCCAGCAGTCGGTGTTCTAGTGGCTAACACATAACGAAGCAGTAATTTTGAAAACCGAATTTCATCTAACCTCGATATGAATAATCAATAGTAGGTTATTCTTAAATTTTTGCCCAGCTATATTTCCAGTTCATAGAATTCGGTTACGAAATCCTATGAACTGAAAATATCCTCACAGAAAATTTGTCGTTGAGTCACGATATGCCAGAAATTATCGGCCATTTTCTCATGCAATGTAGCCTTCATCGTTTTGTATGCTCTAGGTGAGCATTTTGAGTATCGACGAAATTAGTTTCCGCGTTTAGCAAACAGGGAATTTGCTCTCGCTATGGGACCTCCAACAAGGAGAGATCTGAACGAGTCTCGAGGATCTACGCTGGTTATCCAGATATCTAACAGCGTAGAGAATGTGAATCATAAATGCTTATATATTTGGATAGGGAAATAGGTGGATTCAGTGGAGGAGTTTCCTGTTTCTGTTTCACTGGATCGGATTGCATCTTTCGCAATAAACACAATCATCCTCACGCATACATGCACAGATGTGTTTTCGTATATGTTGATGTCGACGTCTACAGTGAACAGGCTTTTAAGTACAATGAAGTCTTGGTATCTTTCCAAAAGGCAAATCCCATGTTTAAACTGCTAGGATGGGAGGCAGCCAAAGCCTGTGGGCGCGGTGGAGACCAGCTGCCTGTTTATGCCTTCAATAATATGAATAACAGATGGTCTCATTTTCAAACTATGCATCGATCATGTCATTTAAGGAAGTAGAGGCTATGTAGCTCTGACATATAACCATCTACCGTCTATAGCGATTCATGGAAAGGTGGTTATTCGTAATGTCCTTCTATGACTCTTGCAACAGCGTGGATATACTGCACGTCATTGAATTCATCTTGAGAACCTGCTCAGTAAGGAAGCTTTCTAGTACTATTGAGATATGGTTTTGATATGAAAAACTTGCGTAGATTATTAACAAATCAAGGATACTTTTGAAGGAATTCCTCCATTGTCTCTGCGCAAAAAGCAACAGTTTTCTAGACTCCTGATGGTCCAATGTTATTCTTGCTGTAATTAATGCCTCATATTCCTGGGTTAGGCATATATGTGATTGCCATGCGAAGACACTGTGTGGTCCTGGAAGAGTAATAGCTTTTTTAAACACTAGTCCATAATTCGTGAATGATGCTAGATGGCAGTCTGTGATCGATGACTCAGTCAGAGATCTTGCAATTTGGAGAGAAAAATTTCAGGTAGAATTTTTGTGCGACCAATTCGATATCTTGGCAGAGTTTCATGGCTTGATTGCCTTCTCCTACCAGATAGATTAGCGAATGATTGGATCCATCCTTTATTAAATAGGTGATGCTTTTGAGAATAGACGAAGCGACTTTGTGTTGCCCAATGGACGATGGAAGATCGAGGAAGGGTTGCTCATTCTATTCCTGGTACGGAACTCTCCGGACATGTAGGAAATCTCTCCTGCCAAAATGACTCTTCAGGGAGATCAAGTCACAACAAACACCGCAATTTCATGCACATCAACTGATTCTTACCATATCCGATAGGTGAACCGTAGAAAGCGACCTACCGTATGGCACAGATATGCATTCTTGTCGAAAACCTGAGGCCATTCTATACCGTGGTCTTAGAATTAGATACTTGGCTGGTTATTCAACAAAAGTCAATGTTTTTCCTTTCTTATACGAAAAGCTGCTCCTAAATAATCCACTTCCGATGGAATGTCTGAATAGCCTAGAGCAAAATAAATGATCGCGCTCGTGACAGTAGCGCCTCACTTTGGTGAACTCGACTGAAATCTAGCAGAGTTCATCGTACTGTGAATAACTTACCCCAGGGCATGAATGCTGAAGAATAAGATAGGGTGACAGTGTGAGGAATTCATCTTGCGTGGCGAATATCGAGATGTTTTGAGGTGGATACGACACGTTGAAGTACATTTCGCCTAACATGTCGTCGTGCACTAAAGTATATTGTACATTTTTCCCCTCCTTCATGCTGAATTTCTAACAAGCAAGTAATACAACTCACGGATATCTTTTTCCCAAACTTGCAGTGCCAGTTCATCAGAATAGTCAGAGTTACCGCATGTGACTTCTCCAATTTGAACAGTTATATTTTGCACCTTTGTCTGTAGTGGTGTGATGCAGATAATGGACAGAAGAATAGTCGTGATCATCCAGACAGAGTTTCCTTATTTGACACGAGGCCTGAAATTTAGCTCCAGAGTACCGAAATCAATGGAGGTAAGTTTATGAACTGCAACGAAAGAACTTTAAAAATAGACGTGGTAACGCTCTTGTACGAAATAACGTTGAACCGTTGTTATCATCTGGGTATGGGCATAGAAAAAAATTGATGTGATACCTTGGTAATAACGCTGATGAAGAACTGAAGGACGAAAACAGAGAGATTGGCATTTGGTTGTAAACAATACTCTCGTTACCACAGCAACTACAATCTCAGCTGAGTGAAAAGGGTAGCGCTGTTGAAGTACCGACGCGAATCTCTATAATAATCAACTTTCCCTCTATTGACAGCGTAGGCATTGTATAGATTTACTTTTAAAGTTCGAAAATAAACAAGCTTACCACAGTGAAACAGTCTTCGAAGCTCCTACGACGTGGATTCACTTTCGAATTGTGGACACGGCGGTGGATACCGTGCTGCTAATACTGAAAGAAGGACGAATAACTTCGAACTAAATTCATGAACCGGACGATTTTCATCATTGGTAGAATCTTAATCAACTTTCTAATTCTGATGAAACGGAAAGGAAATGAATAGCATGTTAGCTTTTCATTTGCTGCCTACTACATTTTTCCATGGAAGGGTATTATGTGTGGAATACGACCTTAATGACTCTTAGGTATTTACAAAACTCCGGACAGCAACTGCCTGTAGTGGGGATCGAACACTATCCGGTGGCTAACGCGTTCACCAGCACACAAACGAAGGACACGCATGGTGCGGTAGTGAACGTGTTAGCTCCGGAAAGGGCAATAACGTGTTCAATCCTCACCGCAGACACATGCGGTCGGGAGTTTTGCAAATCTCTCAGCATCATTACGGTTGAATCGCATGTGTTTGTGCGCTCTTCCACAGCGTATGTTCAGGATGCACAGCAATCACCTTTTGCAGAAATGCGGTGTGATGAGAGTTGAATTTCGATCAATCAATTCAGGTTAAGTGCTACATACTGAAGTGTAGAGGGAAATATAAAACGATGAAAATTTCGAGTGGAATTTGTTCACAGGGAGTAATGTACACCTCCATCGTAATACGAAAAGTATCCATTACAGTAGAAAAACTCCAGCAGTTTAAAAAATTAGAGGAAGTAAAAGAGTAGGACGGAAAGACAAAGTCAAGTCTTGCCTCGCAGTACCAGTCGTTCATCTTCTCTTTGCTCCATTTATTTGCAATTAAAGAAAAAGTGCTATTTCATCAAATCATTAAATGACCTCTTATCACACTGTGCGGATCCCAGCACTTCTCACATTCGATGATTCGTTTCCTCGTCTGAACCTTTTACGAAGATCATCGAAATTTTTTTTGCATGAATGTTCGCTGTTGGGAAGACGCCGTTCTCCAAGGTAAGGTAATGTCGGCGTTATCAACATCGACGAGGAATACGATTGGCTCATTCAACATCTTCACTTCGCTATGAAAGCTGAGAGTTCGAAGGCTACTAACAGGCGTCATCTCCAGAACTCGAGTTGATACGCCGGTGTGGAGTCTCACAGATCACAGGGCGATCGCCGAATCATGTTCGAATTTGCAACACATTGTGAAATGGCAATAAAAAAGATCACAAAGAGAGAAGAGCAACAGTAATGGCCGAAACTACAGAGAATAGGATCAGCAATGGCAAACCACACCGAAACGTCACCAATTAGTGTAGTGGACCAAGATGATGGCACTTCGATGCCCACATGGAACCGTTACAGCTTCCAGAAAGGCAGTGGGAAAAATCATTTACGATTATTACTCGGATCGTTTCAATAGCCACTTCCTTCCCCATATAAAATATATGAAGATCGACATATCGCCCCACCGGTTGTCCCTTTAAAAATATGACATGCTATTTCATCGGTGAAGAATCAAACAATACCAGGTCTGGACAGAATAAGATCTTAACACCTGAAGAACCTTCTGCCAGTCTTCATAAACACACTGGCTCGGCTCTTCACAGGTTATCTGTCAGAATGCAAGGTTCCTACTCAGTGGAAGACCAGAAAGACCATGTTATTGTTCAAGAAAGGTGACCTACACGATATCGGCAACTATCGCCCAATCTGCTTACTGTCTGTAGTCTAAAAACTTTTCACTCCAATCATCCTAAAGAGGACTAGCATAGCAGTGGATGAAGGAGAGCCATGTAAGTAAGCAGTTTCGAAAAAGGATTTCGTGCGATGGACCACATCAACACGGTAACAAGACTCACCGAAGTATCATGACAGTACAATAGACTGCTGTGTCGCACTTTAATTGATTTAATGAAAACTTCTGACCCGGTTGAGTTGCGCCCCCATTAAGCACGCAAAGATTTTTGGTGAGCTATATAAAAATTCCACCACAGAAATATCACCATTTTAAAAGGATATTAACAACAACGTTAAAAGAAGAGTTAGAATATAGACGTCAAAAGAGGTGTTAAACAGAGAATACCATCACGCCAAAATCATTTACGGCTACCCTCGAGAGCATGCAAACATTGGAATCGGACAACACTGGGAATGAAAATCGGTGGTCGATAAGTACACTATCTTCGCCTTGGTTATAAAATCGTTCTTATAACAGCAAGCATTAGCCTGGTGGAACGAATGGTTGCCGACTTTGATAAAGCCTGTGGAAAATTGGTCCTCGACTAAATCTCACAGAAACGATGTTCATGAGGAACGGATTAGTTTCGTATGCCCCATTAGTGATCTTCGGAGTGAAGATCTTCGAACGCTCTAACTGCTTCTGTGTAGACTAAGAGGTCAAAATTTTTATTGGCTTTGCGCCAGGACTGAACAGGAGAAAAAGGAAGGCTTGTGGAGATTTCAAGAGTATCGAGGATATAGTGAAGAGAAAAAAGAACATCCGACTCCGCACCCACGCTTCGATTCTGCGACTCTTCCTGCTTTAATGTATGAGTATCAGAAATCTGGTCGCTTCGCAATCAGGATGGAAGATCACTCATCGTTGTTGAACGTGCATTCAAAAAGATGCTAGGAAGTATCCCGTATCACGCAAGTGAAGGAGAGGATTCGAAGCTCCGACCTACGTCAGCAATCAAAAATCAAAGACGCCACTCTATATGCCAACTTTTTGAAGATAAGGTAGGCTGGACACATAATGCCTATGAACGACAACCGCTGGGCAAGAGCCGTTAGTCAGTGTGTTCCTCTAGATGTCAAATGTACTTCGGGAAGAGCACCGACCCGATGGTTAGAGTTCTTCACGAAAACTCTTAAAGAATGATATGATGCTGAACAGGCCCCTAGAGTTGGCAGAATACATTAGGCCACTCTTGCACGTGACAGGGAGAAATCGATGATTTACTGGCGCCTACTTGAGTCGTTAGGCGACCAACGGCACGGTAGATGATACAGATGATACAGGTAGGTTCAGCTGTTGCTTGAGAATTCTTGGTCTTTTTCATGAGTGCCGTTGAATGGTCGAGGCGATTTCCATGGAATTCTGGGATAGCTGCGAAAAGGAGTCTCCACGTGATTGGAGGGAGTTAGCTTGTTCCAGGCAAGCCTTGTACTAATTTTCCAATGAGATGTTTGGTTACCTCGACCGAACCTCGAGGAAGGGCGAGATCGAACCAACCCTGCCTAGGTAGATAGAATGAGCTGCTGTGTAATGGGCGGCATCGCAACCACTATGCTCTCCACTACTTGCTGTCATTTCGCTCAACAAATATACGTTGAAACGTGTTAAAAGTGACCATTAATAGCCCCTTGAATTTTTGTCACAGATAGAATCCTTTGCTGTTGGAATGTTCAATAGGACAAATAATTACCAATTCATGATCGATTCACCAATCGTGATAGCAGTGTATGTTTAGGATAATGTTTCATGCTATCTCGTAGATGAAAAATCATACAGCATACAGTCTTGACATGATTAGACCCGAATTTCTGAAAAACTCACAGCCTGTCATCATCTATTCACAACTTCGGCTTTCTACACGTCATCTCTCAGAATGTAAGGTTCCAAATTAATGAAGAATCAATAAGGCTTTACCAATGTGAAGAAGAAAAACCTTAATGATCTTCAACTGTTGCCTAGTCTTCTTGCTACTTGTTGTCTTCAAGTGTTTTCTATGGTTATCCTCAACGGGACTGATAGGTCACTGGACCACCGACGACCACACAAATAAGAAGGGTTTAGAAAAGGATTCAACATCATTAGTTCAGAGACAGGCGAAACGAAGGACCCGCATGGTGTGGTGGTGAACGCGTTACTCCCCGGAAAGGACAATAGCGCGTTCGTTCTCCACAAACACCTGTGGTCCGGAGTTTTGCAAATATCATTGAAGCATCATTGAAGTTATATTTCGCAACATACCCTGCCGTTAAAAAGAATGGGCAGTAAATAAAAAGGCTAAGACTATCAGTTCAGTTCCGACTTATGATTGGTTCAATTCAGAAATTCAGATCACGCCCATACAATAACAAAACTCATGCAAGCATCGCAAAATGACGAAAGATTGCTTCTTTTTAATTTTATCGACTTAACACATTCACTACCTCACTACCGCGGCTATTTTCGCGTACCAAGTCGACTGCATCATGAACATTGAAACCAAGATGTGCGGTCAGTGAGCCCACGTAAGAAGCACGATGGACTAGTTTTTAAGGTTGCTATTCTATTGTTCAGTTCCCTCACATGTTTTTCATTCCTCTCTAAGCTCTACGTATGCGCTAGGATCTGCTTACATTCTCATGTCATTCTATACCCTTCGTGTGTAGTCTACCTGTGTGATGAAAAAACCTTCCATTACCTAATCACTGTGTCATCAACTTGCCTTGCGTTTTGTGCGGTATTCGAAGCGTGCTTCAGTGTCTGCTTTGCGTTTTTTATATCCATTTCACCGAAAACGGCTTCTTTCGGGCATAGTGAACGCCTATCTATGGACCAGCTTCATTATAAAATCTGCTTTCGACAAGCTAACGATTACTACGAAAAGTCTGGAAAGGATGGCTGTGCGGCAAAATAGGCCAGAAAGAATGCGCGGGCATTGGAGTCAAGGTGTACTGTGCGACATGTCCAACAGCGTACATATCAAAGACCAATGCTCATCGTTGAAAGAAGTATTCCATTCAGCTGAGATAGAAGCAGTCATGGGAGTGCCGAAAAGCCAGGAGTTCTCTACTCCATACATATAGGTCTTCTATAGTAACAAATTCATAACTAGAATTCCAATTGTTCTACAACTACATTTACATTGACGTAAAGACAGGACTTCGACTAGATGATACCAGCTTGCCAAAATTATTAGCAGAAAAAGTCGATCTCATACGAAAATTGGATTGGGATAACATGAGGTCGAAAATCAATGATCGGCAGTTACAATATTATCGCTTTGCTCATGGTTTCGTTCTTATGTAATAACACTAGGCATTTGCCAAATGGCGCCAATGTTGTCCATTTGGACAGTGCATGTTGAAATTTTAGTCTTCGACTGCACCTCTGGAGATCACCACTGTAAACGACTTAGCTTCAGACATAAGCAAAGGTAAATGAGCGCTTCAGGAATCTTGCAAGCGCAATAAGCATATAGCACAACAAACATCTGACAGCGCCACTCCTTTCGACTCAACAACTCTCTCTGCCTTAACCTGCGCGTCGAAACCCTGTCGCTACATACAGGCTAATATAGTATCGACAAGATGGATTGTCTTGAGGAAAACAAGTTATTATAAATGGATAATGAGTCAAGAACAATCTCGCATTAAAAGGCAATGTCGAGTGAAGTTTAATAAATCGTGCAGTGTTCCACTTCATTAGATTCGATCTGCAGCCATTAGGAAGACTCATGAAACGACTGTTGTACACAAATGATTGGGGCTCTAAGGAGAGCGAAGGCAACGGGACGTTGGCCACAATAGCAAATTTTTGATTAGAACAAAATATTGATCACTTATGCCGAAGTTAGACGCTTCCAAAACAAATGCCAAGAGTATTTCCTACCGCCCAATCGACATTGGGAACCGCGTTCCCTTCTACGTCGACGAGTAAACACAAGTTCCGTGAGATACAGGAAAAAATCGGGCCAACACGTGATGCGCCTAAACTAGTGGGAAGAATTGCTAGTGCCCTGAATTCCAATGATTATCATGTAAACCTAAACCACGGTAAGAATAACCAGTAATTTTCCACATGGTTAAGCTGAAAAGAGTTTGATATAGAAACTTTTGTTCTGCTAACGTTTGGACGCCTTCGCTTTCTTCAGAGTCCCGGTGATTCGTGTCAATGGTCCTAAGTTCGTCACTGTCGCTCGTCGTTGTGTGGAATCGAATCCAGCATTAGGAGCACCGCTCGATTGTGGAACTTCACTAGGCGGTATTCTTTTGTACACGACGGGTGCTAATCAATGATTACATTAGGCTCTTGAAGAATATTCTTAACGAAAAATTCGACGCTCCCAGAGTTGCTAAAGTGAACAGAACCCAGTGGTTCCGAGGATCGATTTCCTATTAACCTCGGCATTGGAATATGAATGCATCGTTTTCTTGTTGACTTTCCTTGATGACTCATCATCAACCATATGCGACTATAATCAGCTGTTCTAAACTTCCTCATTGGAAGTCACGTAAAAAGCGGCTCTGAAGAAGGCGATGCTGCCGAAACGTCAGCTAGTGTTGTATTGTATTGTGTTTCTCTATGGAAGTAAATGTATGCTGTGTGAAAATCTCGCGATTGCTGAACAAGAAAACGACGCATTCAGAATCCACTGGGTTGCTGATGCACACGAAATGTACAAGTGGGAACTTTGCTGGCGTTTCCTCGAGGTAAGCAATAAATCTGAAGGAGCAAAGAACAGTTATAATGAGGATCACTCCTTTTCTTTAAACACGGCAACATTAACAACGCATAGAAACTCGAAATCCAATGATGAACTTTTTCAGATAAACTTCGGTCTTACGAGACCAATGTATCGACATTTCTTAAACAAACGTTTCACAACTGTGAAAACTTGGTGTCTTTTTCGAAGTTTACACACAATCTGAACTTTCCATATAAAACGAGAACAAAGGAGAAGAACAGTTTACTTCTGAAAGCGAGGTGTACTACAACAGTTTGAGAAAGCAGAGTGGAAGGTAGTCAAAACTGCAAAACATTACGAATTCAAGAAAACAACAAAAAACCTTAAAAAAATGAGAAAGTTCGGAAACAGAGAACAGCATTTTCTAGTTTGCTAATCGAAAAGTACTGTAGAAGCTACAAATTCTCGTCGGAATACGTTGGGCAAGACGCAAGCAGAATGTAACTGTTGGTGTAAAGCCACTGAAGTGGCCGCTGAACTTGAAAAAGAATAAAAAACACAGAAGGTTAGAACTCCCAGTGGTAACATAAACGAGAAGCGAGATCAAGACGAAACAGTAAACCCTGCCTTACTGCACTTCTAAACGTCTATCAAACGAAAGACTACTTTCAATACGGAACACCAACCGCTTTGTCTTTTCTATTTCCTCTCTTATCCTTAACTTTCCCAGAAATATTTTTATTTTCCGCCTTTTTCTCCCTTCGCTTATCGGGTTTTCCTCCTTCGGGCCTGTAAAAATTGAAATTGCACTTCAGTGGTGCGGAGTATAGACGATAGTAAGTGAGACGTTGAAACCACTAACGTCAATTCTTTTATGAGCTGAGATTACTTAAGTGAGAAAAAAGCCTGAGCCATTAAATATGAGTGCGATGAGTGACTCACCTCAAGTCTACATTTTTCACTACAATTTTACCATCTTCTCCACCAGTAACTAAAATATGGTTGTTAGATGCAGCACTCCGTACTAGGTCAGTATGCCCATTCCATTCCATCACCACCTCAGAGTTTTTTCCATCTTTGGAAACCGTGCGAATGTAGAGCTAAACAAAATTGGGTCATAATAAAAACTCAGGATTTTTTAAAACCTATACGCCCCGCAATGTCAAATCCGACATACTCTGATAGGCCATAATCATCTGGCTGGTGCAACGTGTGATTTTCTGCTAGAACACAACAGAATATTTTTCAACACATTGTTGACGAAAAAAAAGATCGCCTATAATAACGTAAAGAGGTGCGGGTAGTAGTTCAACTGCAGAAATGCCATTAAGTAGCAAGCGCAAGTCCATAGCTCGACCCTGAACCAAAAGCTTTCGATCCCTCCAAGACGGGTACTAGTAGCGTGGTTGTTTGAAAAGCTTCCTCTGATCCACAAGGCCGGCGATTTTCTGTAGTGAAAACGCGAGCCTTCAACGACACTCATAAAGAAAACCAAAAATTTTTCAAGTCGTAGCTGAATTCACACAAACGCAAGGCCCCTTGTGGAATATGGGTGCAGAGAAACGAATGGAGGAGTGTTGAAATGATCTGCACAATATTTGTGATTTTGGGGGATATAAAAAACTTTTGAAAAATGTAGCAGGAAGTCGCTGTAGGCTAGCAGTTCAACAAACTTTCTCTAAGGAATATGATGAATTAATGCCAAGAAATCGAATAATCAACTGTAGATATACTACCAAAGCATGGATGTAAAAGGAGCAATTGAAGCTCAACGACTAGATGTTTTTATCCTTATTGCCTATGGATAAGATGGGGACATTTATACCTTTACAAGACTATAAGCATACGGTCATGACCGTTGTCATGTCCTTATGCTGGCATATTAGGTCATCCGGAAACTAACGTATGATTCAGAATTCTTTCTCTTTGTATATGCCTCAGCAACATTTTTTGAATAGGGTCCTATTATGCATCAATAAAAAACTTTTTAAACGCATCGCTCCATATAATTGATTATAACACATAAATATCCTCGGCAAAATTTAATGGTTAGAATTTTGGATGTCAAAGTAGTAGGTGCCTGTTTCGCAGCTGGATGGAAAGGCATCTGTAATGTCTTTCTTAGAACTGCTCGTCTTTGTCCAATAGTTAGGGTAGTGGATTAGGAGCTGTCAGCTGTAAAGACTTTCCCACATCTGCCGTGACATTATCAAATTAGCTTTTTATAAAACTACACATCTTTGCAACCCTGCACCTGCACACTTGGAAAAACGTAATAGTTGAGAGACTTTGTAGTCTTCTGTACGTGAACATTTAGATTCGTATAAACGTCGGCTAAAATTTAGTCACGCCTCATAGCAGTGCCATTTGCTTTCAGATGATGCTCTGCCGCCCAATACCCTTCTAGTTGGCAACGTTCTCGCCGCCTAATGTACAGTTTTCTGAGGGAGATGTTTATAAAAATCAAATTTAAAATAGAAGTTTCCTCGGATCAGGCCTTGCAGAGTTGATTGGGGAAAAAGACGTGCACATGGCTAAGAACATGTTTAAAAAAGCGAAACCCAACACCCTAAACGACTCAATATTATATCTAAGAAACGGCAAATGGACAAAACAGCTACCGTTCCCTCAGGATCGCACTCTAATAATGCAACTGGACGTTCATCTACGCCACCTCTTAAAGCATCGACTAAGAAGCGACCATCGATTCCATTTCTCCTGTAAAAACCGAAGATTATGAACCGAAAACTGATAGATATTTCAAAAGATAGAAAACGAACGAAGCCCGAACATAAACAAGTAATCCACATCGTCGGGAGCATTTGCAATGAAGACGGAACACTTGTTGTCGTCGGTACAAGCATAAACGAGGCGTTTAGACAAATATCCAACACGGTTTATGGAGGAACCAACCTATGAAGGAATGACACCAGTAGTAAATTACAAGCTAAAACAGAAATAAGAGAATAGCTTACCGAACAAGTGCTCTGCAAAGCTTGGTCTTCTATTGAGTATGAAGCATTAAAAATATTAAGTAAGCCATCTGATCCACCCGATATAAGGTGTTGACCGTCCTTCATAAACGACAATGAATTTATCGCATCCGAATGAGATTCCTAAAATGAACGCTTACTAGAGTAATTCAAAAACTGGGCAAAATATCAAACAACTTATATCCTTCTCGACTTTGCTCAGATTTCCAATTTTAGTTTATTGAGAAAGCAACTTTAGTCAACGACATACTCATAATGATTGTCACAAATAGCATTTATGGAAAACAACTCATGGAAAAGTCCTACATCCGCTTTTTAAATAAGTTACTAGCGACTTGTACATTTTGTAACAAGGACACTTGAAGTTTTCCCAGTGTTTAAAACTTAGATCGCTAAATATTAAATCCAAGAACGAGGAATAGTCTTAATGGGCGGCTAGGAGCAAATAGTGCCTAGTCAACATTCCAACCTCATGTGAAGTCATACACCGGGTACCAATCAACATATAGCTTGCCATGAATCTTCCTGAAAAAATTCCAGCATGGCGTATTAGGACAGATTATCGCGTGGCCCTCGTTGAAACATTTGGATCAGACCAACACCGTCAGTTTCGTAACTGAAACTCTCCCTGATATTCATAGTCGCCTATGCTTATGTAGATTAAATAGTCGCGGAGCATGATGACTCCGATTTATCGACCATGCATTTCCTTTTGACGTTATTTCATTCGCTGTGCCCTAGGAATTTTGAACCAATGCTATAGAATATTTTAGAACATAATGAACCATAACACCTCTAATAACTCTAACGGGATGTAAACCGATTTCAATGGCGGAGAAGAATGTGCACAAACATTAGACCCTAGGTCCTCCTATATGTACGTATTGATTAAGTGCTTTGTATAGTAGAAATAACAGCTCTGGAATCAATGGTGATGCATCTCAAATTTTATAAACACTTGAGTACGTGAATCGCATTCTTCATAAAACGCAAAGCATTGCGTACGCTCTGGCGCAAATACCACCTAAGTCAAAACTGCCTCTTTTTAAAGTATTGCTTTTCTTGAAGCCTCGAACGCCGTGCAAGGTCTTCCCCAGGTCATCACCACTTGCCAATTGGCAAATTATTGCCAACACTGCACTAATTCGTGACATTCTTAACTGAGCTTCTAGATGTGGATGTAGAACCTATTCGTAATTTGAAACACCTTACTAGGGCAACAAAGCCATAGCCGTACACCGTGGTTCAACACCAATGAACACTCTCCAGTGATGGTGCAGTATTAAACCATTGGTGATCCTAATAAATATTTAATGCTCACATTGTTGTTGTACAACATAAATTATTAGCTGTTAAACCTTTTGGTGTATATTATTATTCTGACAATTAATTTTTAAGGCATTTGTGCCGGATGAAATTACGCCAAAACAACAAGAAACACAATAAGTAGATCGTAATAGGGTATCGTTTCCGATCGAACGATGCGCCAATGTTATCTATTAGCTGGCACATGGCGTAGCAATACTTGTAAAAACCGACTTTTAAACTCGGCATGAATACTCAACACTTTCCTGGAATATTAAGCTTACACAAAGTTGGTATTAGGCCTTATTTGGCCAACGTTTCGAAGACACCGTTCTTTTCACAGCCGGATTGATCCGAGTCCATGGATGGTTATTTGTTGCCGCATCGAGTCAAATGGAGCACCATTAGAATTACCTATTGCCGCTTGGCGTTTGTATATATATATATATTGCCTTCTATATTGTATATATATATTTGCATATATATATTGCCTTCTGTACAGGATATATATTGCCTTCTATAATGTATATATTGTATATATATATTTGTATATATATATATATATATATATATATATATATATAACCTTCTAAACAGGATGGTCGCTGATCTATTTCCGCCCAATATGGTCTGCTAATCTGTTGATCAACGGTGCTCCATTCCAGACGATTCCACCCGATACGATAACGAACACCCACATCGACAGGACGACCTGTGGACCATCGACTCGGATCAATTCGCATTTCAAGAAGACAATGATATCGGAAGGTTTGGCTGATGATTTGTATAATAAAACTTTAAACCAAATTCGTGTTAGCTTAATAATCCAAAAAGAAATGCAAACGAGGCAGTGTCGGATTCTTCGGGTGTCCTTTGAGAAGCAACCGTATCTCTTTATGAAGCTTTTCGATATTTCAATGAAGAGCTTTCGTTCATGATATGGGTGTTATACACGACTCCTCGCTGGTAAATATCAGCTGCTGGTGTCACTGTCCTTCTTCTGATGAGGAATTTGAAGACATACGAGACAGGCGAAGAGATTAGCAAAACGACGGCCTCAGTGGCGCAATGTGTAACACGTAAGCCCACTAAAGAGTAATCGCCGATTCTAATCTGGTCTGGGGTCTGAGTTCTGCAAATATCTCAACATCATTGTGGATATCAACACATTCTCTACGACACCTAATTTTCCCCCACTCACTATGATCCTATAGATGCCACACCGCCTACAATGTCCCGCAACTTGGGAGCTGTGCCCGACTTTCCTCATGCGGTTAAGTTTTTCTCTGCGTTTTGAAAAAATTTTTTCGCTTCCCTTATCTCATGTATTTTCTAAGTTATTCTATACATCCTCTCATGTTTTTGGTCCATCTAAAACTCTTGTGTGTGAAAAAAAAACACTCGTTCACTAAGCGACCATACTGAATTCAGCATTTAACGAAGTCGTATAATACACTTTATTATTGATGAGCAAACACGAGATGTTACTTTACTCTTTATTGACGGAAAAGCTGACGTTTCAGAGGATTCGGCATTCTTCAGGACCTGAAAAGGTCAAATTGACTGCAATCTACCTAAAAAACATCTATATAACCAAACAGAAAATATGCTTTGGCTCCAGCTTCACAGAAATCCAAAAATGTGGTATGAGGTACGAGAATTAAAAGAGTCAAAAAACATCAAACTATCTGTTAATGAGAAGAATGGAGAGCCCGCAGTAATTGTAATAATCCTTCATCATTTAGATGCTGAGATGACGAATGAGCATTTTGAAGATGCTTCCATTTACCGTCCATCATTTGAAAAGGAAGTCAAAAGTCAATACCGAAAATTTAACAACGAGTAGGTTAAAGTGGCAAAAACGGCTGGTTTGAAACCATTAGTCATCTCTCAACTCAAAGCCGAATTACGAACATGCCTCATCTTATACTTATTTATCAGAACTCAGAAGTTAGTATCGACTGATGATCTTGTGCCTGCTGTTCCATCAATATTCAAGGTTAGACCTATCGCTAGCTGTGTAGACGGACCAACGGGCAGAATAACATGGTTTTAACCCTAACATCTACCAGTTGTTAAAGCACTAGTCTCATCTTACGAACACCCATATATTTTTTGATGGCCTATGAAATGCGCGTCCTCCCCAGGTGAGGGAGTCCTTTGACACCACTGCCCCTTATACAAACGCGTCCAGTGACTCTGATATGCAAGCCATCCTCAAACTGCTTATACAACGCGAAGAAGCAAGACACATTTATGGCTTCCCTGTTCAGCAGATGATGACCCTCTTAAAAGTGTGCCTAAACTGTTCAATGTTCGAATGGTTCGGAAAACATTACGCACAAATGACAGGGTTGGCAACGGAACAGCGACTGGCACCAAGCCTTGCCATTGCCTTTATATCCAAGATGAAAGGTCCAGTAATTTACGACCGGCCATTACTCCTACATATATATACATGTATATATGTGTATGTATATATATATAATGACCGACCGTAAATTATGTATACATGCATGTACATATATATACGTATATGTATAAGTAAATTCATGTACACATATATACACTTGCATAATAAATAACTAAATAAAGCTTTCGGTGTTGATAAATCCCTGAGGGATGCGCCATGCATTCGACTTCATTAAGCATCGTTTGGAGGAACTGAATGCATATCTAGCGTTTACAATCCCGCGGTGGCATACCAATGTATCGAGACAGTGCGGTTATCCTTCCAGACAAGTTTGGTACCAATTTCCCGACCCCAGAGAGATGGAAAGCTTGGTGAATCATGGGCGCGGAGATCGATTCCACGCGTGTGTTGTAGTGTGTCTCCGACCACTGCGTCATACGCGCCCTAATCTCGCTTTGTCATTTGCTCCACACAAGGTAAAATGAGCAAATGTTTTGAGTTATCGTACAAACGATAAAGGCACATTAAGTTTATCCGAGAGAAACCAAGAGGAAACTGGCTATCACTATTGAACATTCAAATTAAACTATCCGAAAACGGCTACATCACCAAATGGTACCGAAAGCCAAGTAGTAAAAACATACTGGTCCATTACCTCACCCTTCACGCACGAAAAGGGCGCTTGGGAGAGACATGTTTCGAACAGCCATCAGTGTGTGCAAAAGAAGAAAGCAGAGCGAGGAATTCCTGAAACTGGTGCGACAAACAACCATTCTTAATGGCTGCAAAACTGTAGCTCCGCGGAATAGCTGTAAAGAAAAACCCAAGCCTCCAAGCGACAATCCTAGCGATAATAAGGTCCCGTTTGTCCTGCCCTTCATTTCAAGTAAGATAAGTGCACCTGTAAAACTTTGCTTAAGTAGGGTCGACCTAAAGAATTCGGTAACAGTAATTGAAATACCACCGAGTACTCTAAGACGCCAGCAGAGTTGGCAACCGTCTGCATGACCGTCTATGTACAACACAAAATTGCGTAGTTTTTTGCCCTAACGGTACAAGCCGTGGTCGCATGAGTTCGGGCGCAGTTTATCTGACCTCTTGTAAAGCGTGCTGAGAGTATTGGCGAGAGGGATACACTTCTTTGCGTCCGTATGAAAGAAAACCTGGTATGCAACCTTAAACAAGATACTCCACACACAGAGATAATAGAGGAAATTTCGATATAGAAGTTATCGTCTCGGACAGGAATCGAAAACTTCAGCGCGCAGAACTCTCGAAGTATTCTGGATGGATTCCAGGAATACAAAAATGAACTGCAAGGAGGAACGCCTCGTTATCATTTAAGATCTCGTACAGTATTTAAGGCTGATGTTTTAATGTGAGAGGCATATTACGCTCCCATGTGAACTCCGCGATTGATCTCCATGTGGGATATGCAGTGGACGACTAGAGTGTGTGAAGAAGCTACTTTGTTTACAAAGCGATTGAAATCTTGATTCAGTGTTTTCTGTTTAGTTATGAAGGTGTTTGACTGGGTAGGTTGCAGTCAACCTGAACTTTCCAGTTTGTCGAGAAGGCGAAATCCGCTGAAACGTCAGCTTATTCGTCAATAGAGAAACAAAGTAACACCTCGTGTTTGCTCCTCAAGAATATAGTGGATCATTTGATCAATACCAAGGTTAATATAAAGTCCGTCGTTGGAAGTTGTACAAGTTCTACAAGGAATACTACAATATTTACCTTTCCGTTTTCATATACCTTCATTCAAAAAAATTCCCGAAATCATCAGAGCGAACAAAAATTGGAAAACAAAGAACCGTTTCCCAAAAACGCCGTTATACACTGCATGCGATACCAGTTCTTCAAGGCACAGACATTTCTCCGCCTCATTAATGACCACACTCTCTTCAACAGCAATAGTTTCTCGCCACTGAATGAAAGAGTAAATGAATTATTAGCATGACACTCTCTCATGGACGAGCTGTGGCCTTACATCTGCATTGGATAAGCCATCAACTAATTAAAATAAGTTTAGACAAAACTTCTGTCAACCAAAATAAACCACCGGAAAGACCTCAGTTGAGGTTATAGTGGCTCACTATGTCACATTCGACCTCCATGCAGGTTACGTCGTCGCGAATGTATTAACAAAAAAATGATAAAAAGACAAAAACGAACCTTAATCGTTAAAACAGGATCAGTACATTTTCTCAGATCAAAAACAGAAATTACATGGGGATTAGCATTCGGATCGACCTGAACGAAACCAATAGAAAGCTCTCGAGAATGATTGTAAAAATGAAAATTTACTTCCGCTTCACTTTGTTCATCGTCCTCATCATCCGTTTCAACATCACCACATGCTTCCGCTTTCTACAAAAAGCCAAAAGACGATTACAGTCCTTGATAACAACAAGCATAGAGGTCGACTGAATAAAATACCTTAGATTTCTTCTTTTCCTCATTTTCCAAAACGAAAGTGGAGCTACCCAAGGCAATGTACTGTTCCGAACAAGCCGAACAAACCACCTCATGATTTTCCATAATGGGATTTACTCTGAAACGATGTCATGATTCGATAAAAAAGCATTTCCATACCAACGATAAATTCAAACTAGGCAATCAACCGACTTAAGTTCCTTTTTTTACTATGATGTATTAATTCCACAATTCAACAATGATTGAGAATGATCTGATAATTTGCATATCATTTCAGCGATGACGCAATTAAAACGACTCCCAATGGAGTAACGGTTATGCTCTACACTTAATAGTTTATAGAAAGCCTTTTACTGTAGTTTATAAGAAGCATTTCGTCTACTTAACGTTCAGTTCTTCGGCTCACTGACTATGAGTGGATAGGAACTCGTACCGGTCATTACACCCTACCAAGCAAATGGCTTCACTATTTTCATCGTGCTTTTCCTTATGAATCCTCCTCTATATATCTTATGTTTAGAATCTTCCATAGATTTTTCCATGCTTTTGAAACATTTTGGACTTTTTCCTTTGGCACAAGAAAGATTATCCGCTATATAAATGTTTTTGTTGGAATTTTGTGATCGATTCCACAACATAGTTTCCTAAACCGTCATATGAATAATGATGCTTAACATACGAGTAGTGAATAGCAAAACCTTTACATGTCACCGAACTATAGAACTACAATCGAATTTCGTTGCAACTTGCCGAGACATTGTGTACATTCGCCGAACTCATGACCAGCTCTAATAATTAATGTAAGGTTAAGAACTGTGGAGCGCGATTTTCAAAATCTAAGGAACGAGCTACGAAATGATGATCAATGTGTGAAATGACATACACGCCTAGTAAACTGAAGTGACCGACGGTACATCAGTCTTTCATTCTGTCACTGTTACCTCTTAGCACGACGACAAAGAGGAGACAGAGTTATTAGCATACAGAAGACGTTCTGTGGATAACATCAACTAACATGCATTAAGACAACTATCTCCATTAAAAACAGGTGCGATGGGTTAAAGCGAATGGGAAATCCGCATAATCAAAATAATTTGTGGAAATAGGCCAACTACATTACCTTCAATGAGAAACTTCGTTTTAACTGAAGTGACATGGTGGCAAAAGGTTACGAATTTACAATCTCAAATAGTCCTGAACACATAACATACTGGTAATGAAGAAATACGCGAAATTCTCTTCTGTTTCATAATGATTCATTATTTAGTTTAGATATGCACTCGATATCCTGTAACGACGGTTGACGAAGTCGAACGCATAGCGCATCTCTCAGAGATTGATCAATGCCGACAGCCTCTTTTTTTATTGTTATAAACATTCACTTTAATTCATTAAGTATCCAAAAATAATGGTTCTACTGACTAAGACAAAAACGCTACTAACAACAAATATTTGCCTGCGAAATAAAAATTTTCTTTTTCTAGCATGATGAAAACATAATTTGTTTGAATTCCATCGCTTTTGCTTGCACATTTCGAACGTCAAACAACTTTTGTGGAAGGGATTCCGTCTATTAAAACACGAAGGTGCAGCTCAGTATATATTGGTTTTCGACAACCGCGCTTGCCCTAAAAATTTAAAACTTAAATTTACTTTCCAGTTATTTTAAAGCTTGAATTTCGAAAAAAAAAACATTTCAGAAGAAATTGTGCACTCTCAGAGCGACAAAACAAATTCCTAAATGTGTTAATTAAAAATGTTTCCGTAAAAGAGCCTCACATGTGTGAACAGCAAGCAGATTTCCACTAGCTGGTGTTTTCATTCGGGAGAAAAAAATGCTTAATGCAGCTGAGGATATTCGCAGTAGTTCAGTTAAGTGAGTGAGTAAGCAATTGAGGTAGCTCAGCTGTCTTACACATGTAAATAAGACCAGACTTGCGAGACACTAAAATACAACGACGAACAATTTTTGGTGATTGAAAATAGAAGTACGGACGTTATCTTAATTTTGAAAAACGGAGCTCTAAATAAACACTGCAAAAATACACGGCTAACATGACAGACCTAACATTCGAAAACTGTAGGCGAACGAGTTAACGAAAATACGCAAGGGTATAGGGTAGGTAGTGTAGAGTACACCTAGATAGTACAGATAAATGATGAACGTAAACAAAATTATTGGTTATGTTATAATCCAACACCTTAAAAGCTGAAACCTTAAGGGTCTTCTCCTAGTATCTTCAAGGGAAGTTGGAGAAATTTATTACTGGCACAGATACTAGCATAGATAGCACACCTAGATAGTATAGATATAAAGATTCTCCAATTATCGCCACTACGAATATTTTCTTCCCACCTATGATATACCACCTCAACGTGGACGCGTTTGTGTAGCGAACTGCGTCATGTTGCTGAGGAATTATTCTTCAGGAGTCTCATCTAAGTTAGGGAAATCGAAATTTCTGGAAATGAGACAATGAAAGGCCAGTCAAAACACGCTATGGCAGACCCCGTAGAACTAGTACTGGTTACTTGACTGTCCAAGAGTGGAAAGGTCCTACCAAAAAGATACACTTTGTGACCCTCAAAGGAAGAAAGCCTAAGAATGGTAATAGTCTGGTTGTTTAAGTGTTATATAACTCGCGAATAATCTGCATGCATTGAATAGCGATGTCGGGTTATCCAGAGTTTCCATCACCGCTTCTACCTTGAGTAGAACTCTTTTTACAAGCTTTTGACAGCGAGATTGAGCGGTCTCTTGCAGTCCGGCGATTCTTCAAAGGAGGCTCGTTTTTGGGTGGTTAGGCTTACCGCAATAAATCTTTAATGAAACCGTACTTGCTTATATGGATATCCCTCGCCCCGTCTTCGCGTGAACTTGTTGTCTATAAACCGTTCTACTTAGCATGTAAATTATTTATTAAGTTCACCTAAATTTGGAAATTATTCTAAGTTGGTTAAAAATTCCTCTTAATCATGGAAGTTGTGTGGCTCAGCCATATGAGTTGTAATGAAGCAACCGCAGCAACTCGAAATGTCGTCAAAGCGTGGAACAGGGAAGAGCTTTCGAACGCATAGCTCCTTAAGTTTCGTACCGTAGAGAAGATGGTGGTCACTTGCTACATGCGTGGCGCTTGAAATGAATAAACGGCAGCGAGATTGTAACTAGGACCGCCACATTTCTTTTACAAGATGGAGGCGAAGACTCCCCAAATATTTGTAATATATGACTTCAAACGGATGCTCTATGACAATAGATGATTTCAATCCAGTGACTGGAGAGACGCTAAGGTCTTCGGTATTCCCTAACGCCCAATTTGCACTAAAGATCGCTTTCGCTTTCTCGTTTTCGGTAAAGGAAATGACATGATACAACGCCTTCTAAAACAGCGAAGTGACCACAACAGATCAGCAATGCCACGAATTCGATTGAGCCTCATAAACATTGCAACGTATTCATCCAGACACGGCGAACAAGGAAAATCCAAGCTTCTGGTATGAAAAAGCTCGACAACACGAACACAAACAACGTCGAAAAAGTCGCAAGTCGCTTCCAGCAAATTAGAACTTTAAGTCACCAGGACAAATAAACTTGCAACTTACGAGCAAAAATGTATATTCTAACGGCTCTTTTTTTTTTAACATGATCCTCATCATATATATTATGCCGGTCCCAGCATTTCTTGTATTCGATTCGTTTTCCTTGCATTATCGTCCACAAAGGTCTTTGAACATTTCGTCCATTGTTTCAGACGCTTTCTAAACAGTTTGCCGTCTTATCGCGGTCTGGAGGTGTTTCTGGGTGTGGAGTTGCGATGTACAGCGTGGCGATTCATTCCTCCGGCAGAGTCTTCCAAATTGAAAAGGAGTCCAGAATTTTCACCAGGAAGCCCAGCTAAGAGTAAACCAATACCAGGATCCACTACTGTCCTGGCAACGAACTAGTTGTATGGTGCAAATCTCTCTCTGATCCAGAAGGGCTGCACCTGTTGGTGGTGGTAACGACCTGGGGCAGACGATCTAGCCGATCTCAGGAATCCACGCAACTACAACGGCTAAGCCAGCAACACTTCTAAAAAATGGGGTTTATACTGGGACCCGCATAACCAGTGAAGAAAGGCCACTCAATTATCCAAGTAAGGTTCGGATGCTAGTTGAGGCTTTTGTCTTCTTTATGAAAGTCGTGAAATGCGGTTCTTCTCGCAATGTTGGAGATAGCCGAGTCAAGACTCACGCTCTACTTTTGCACTAAGCAAAAAGAATACTTTTTCAGTGCTGGTTATTAATGCTATAATCAATTCACGGTTCGATTCACGAGCGGTTCGAAGATTTTCGTATCTGATGGCTTCATAACTTTTAAAAGTCCAAGTTACGTGAGTGACGTCCACTGAGTGTTAATCATCCAATTAGATGGATACGTAAAAGAACAAACAGAAAAAGATGCAGTTCTCACATACCTCGACTTCTTCTTAGAGCCTGCACGGACGTCGAATAAGTGGATTCCGAATGAATCATCAACAGCACGAAGAACTAAACACCTTCACGACTACCTAGTTGTCATCCACAGGTAAATAATGATACATAGCAGAATAAGTACTAAACACTACGATAAAAATCACCCACTCGGGTTTCCAGTGAGATCGAAGTGAATCCCAACAACTCTTTTCGCAACATCCAAAGTTTGTTTCGATTTCCTTGCTTCCAAGTCTACTAAGTGTATGAAGTCATTGCTGAGTGTCGCCGCAACAGCATCCCTTCCACCAAAAGATATATGGTTCACATACACCTTAAAATATTCTAACAAAGTAGGTAATCTGAGAACGAATTCACAAGGGCAAGTGCAGTAGTGATACTAATGCAAGTGAGTTTAATAAGAATACCTCAGGACGACTGAGCTGAATCACTATTGGTTCGTCCATCGCGGACACTACAGCCTGGAAGAGAAGTCTCAATAGAACAGCGTATGGACAAACGATAGAGGAATTCGAAAGTATTAAGGATAGCTATCTATCTGGCAAATGTAGGCGATGCAACAGTAGATAACCTTATTCAGACAACCATAAAAACTTTTCGCGATATAAACCCCTCGAATACAAACACCATTTCTGTAGGTATCTCTCATGACCTCAACACTCAACTTTACGGAAAATGGAAATTTAAAGACCACACATACCCGGACAGTGGGTTTAGCAGCAGCCCAGCGACAACTGTCATGATCAGAGTGGACTGCGTCAGCATCGCTGATATGGCTATAATGTTGTCCGTAATTGCAGACAAGATATCATTCTTCCGTGCTTTGTATGTTTACTTCATTTGTCTGAGTGTGGACATCCTTCAATAGGGCGAATTGGTGACGATTCGAACTTCCCGTTGGCTTAACAGGGACGCGAGCTGACTGATTTGTTAGGCTTTGCGTGTATGTTCTGAACAATAATACATGTGTGATTTATGCTTCGTTGTTGATGGAGGTGGTGATGTTGTTTTATTACACAAAAGCTTTTAAAATTTGATTTTAATTAGGTGGACTTCACTTGTAGTGTATACATGTGTATATACGCGTGTATACATACATGTAATATGTAGTGCACGAATTATATATAGGTATATGTACACGAAGGGTGCGTATGGCGCAGTGGTCGAGGGCGTCATGCATATAGAATCGATTCCCACGCCCGTGGCTCACCAAGCGTTCTATCCCTCCGGGGTCAGCAAATTGGTGCCAGACTTGTCTGAGTGGATAGCGGCACTGGCTCGATACATCGGTAGTCTTCCGCGAGTCATTGTAAAGGCCAGATATGCATTCATTCACCTCCAGCGATGCTTGATGGAGTGGAATGCATGGCGCATCCCTCAGGGATTGATCACCGCCGAGAACTTAATTCTTTATTTTTAATTTATTTATATGTTCGCATATGTATATGCATGTGTATATATACTTATTAGGATATTTGGATGACCCGTACTCACTTCTTGTACGGGCCGCAGAATAATCTCCATTTTTTCGGAGTTTTGCTGGTCTAGCCATTGTGGTTCACTGGAGTCCTAAGGACAACCTGACCAAGGTCTCAGGTCGTCACCACCTCAGGTAGTCGCCGCTTTTGTGGATCAAAGGGAAATTTGCGAGCATGCAACTAGTTTGGTACCAGAACGGTGGTGGGTTCTGGTATTGGTTTATTCTTAGCTAGTCTTCCTGATGGAAACATCGGCCTCCTTTTTAGCTTGGGAGACCCTGCTGTGGGATGAATCTTCCTGCTGTGCATTTCAATCCTGTGTATATACGTATTTTTTTAATCTATATACGTATATGTTTGTGTGCCCATGTGTATGTGTGTATTCATATTCGCATAGTGTACACGCATGTCACATATATGTAAATGTGGTGGATGTATGTATACATAGATTACGCTTGAGGTTTCTCGTCGAACTACCATATCCGGAAGCCACGATTGTGTTCCTATGAGTGTATTGCAAGCCTATGGATGAAAGTGGAGGTCTGTCAAGAGCGGAATTTTTGGTCCTTCAAGAACAATTGATTGCCCTGCGAAACAGGAATTATGAACTGCAAGAGAGCTTGCAAAAGAAGAATCAAGAAATCGCCACCTTAATGTCGCCAAAGTCGGAGGCGTTGCAATTTGCGACTAAGGTAGCGTTAGCTAGGTTTTTTCCTTTCCTTCTGAAGAAATGTCACTTAAATTCAATGGTGTTGTTACAGCTCATGAATCGACGTGAGAAAGAGAAGGAGCTCGCTCAGAAATATGAGACACAGTTGGATGCGCTTAGGATGAAGTTAACCACGCAGGAAGAGGAATTCCGTCTGCAGCAAGAAACCCTTCTATCAGAATTGAATAAGGTGGTTTTCTTCTATTTCGCCCATTTGATTGGAGGTTTTTGAAATTACTTTAATATCTCATAAAGTCGCTGTCAATGTTATGTACATGCATAGTACGCATACAAGAGCGCGTGTAACACAGTGGTCGAGGGAGTCATGCATATATAGGATCGATCCCCGAGCCCGTGGCTCACCGAGCCTTCAATCCCTCCGGGGTCGGCAAATTGGTACTAGACTTGTCTGAGAGGATAGCAGCACTGGCTCGATACATTAGTATGCCACCGCGGCACTGTTAGGGATAAATATGCATTCAGTCACCTTCAAACGATTCTTAATGAAGTCGAATGCATGGCGCATCCCTCAGGGACTTATCAACACCGAGAGCTTTATCCTTTGTTTTTCCTTATAGATGCTGTGTAGCTTGCATTGCTTCGGCACTTAGGTGGATGTGTGCATGCAAACTGTTGATCTACGCGGCCACTGATTTCCTGGTTCCCAGAAGAGTTTAACGCGAGAGCTGATAGAAGTGTTATAAATAAATTTTATACCACCTTCATCTCGTTGATCATCGATTCATTCTCCATTTCCTCATGTCGTACGCAAGAGTCATGTTAGGTTTTGGTGCTCGAATGGTTCGAAAAGCATATTTCTTTTATTTACGATATTTGTGACGGAGCGCTGCCATTAGGTCGTTATTCTTGTGCACTTGACGTCATCCCGTCGATATCGGTTTCTTTCCACCGATTATCGTTGGATAATGTGTTCGGCCCACCTAACTTTCGGAATATCACTTAGGCTTACCCGTTAAGTTGTTCATTGCGATGTCCTGCACATTATAGTCGTATATCCTCCATCCGTTCTCCAAACATATTTGAGCGACTAGGTGAAAGAATATTTGTATTTTTATTATTCATTTTTCACGTAGTTGTAAAAAAAGGCCGGCCTGATACACGAAGTAGGGTCCCGCAGGATTTCTAGAAGCTGCAGTGGAGATCCAATAATCCTGCAATCGTGATGATCTAATTTCCATCTGAGGGAACAGAATAATGAATTTCTTCATCTCCTTAAGAGTTGTTGCTTACCTTCACTAGTCTTTTGTACTCATATATTCGTTTCTTTCAAAGTAAAGAATTTCTTCGTCTCTTCAAGAGTTGCTCTCCACCATTAGTCTTTTGTACACATCTATTCGTTTCTTTCAAAGTTACAGTCTATATATCAACCCGTTCACCAGTGGTTGGTATCCGCCATCAAAGATCATGGTCCCGTAAGAAGTTAAATTTGACCACTCACTGCTAATATTATCGTGATAACGTCTTACGCGTCCTCAACCTCTACGTTATCCCTGTATACGAGAAGTCGATCGAAGAAAAATTACAGTTTTTCACCGGTATGATTCAAATCTGTAAAATTCTACACTTGAGCGGACTGGTGCAAATTGGTGCTAAAGAAAAGATTAAGATGAAGTAGAAGAAGAATGCCAACGCAGACTAGAGGCCTTCGTGGTGTAATGTGTAATACGCGAGCACTCGCAAATGGTAATCATGGTTCGCTCTGGCCCAGAGTCCAAGTTTTGCGAATATCTCAGCATTGTTGTGGGTGTATTCCACGTCATACCCTGCCGTGAAAAATTATAGTAGGGAGAAAATTAAAAGTTAACAAGGAAAAAGAGCGTTTCTAAACGCAGGTGAACCAAAACAGTGCTTAACATATGAAGGTTCTCGCTCATTATTTCGTACTACAAACATCCTGTTTGTGCAACTGTTCGTTGTTCTACTCCAGGCGATCTCCAAAGATGGATCGTGGTCGTATAGATTGTAACAGGTCCACATACATGGTTCCGTCTTCATACTTTCCTTTTGTTTCCTTATTTTGCTACCGTCATCCAACCGGTAATGTCCCGGCTCGTATGTGGCGCACTAGCTAATGCTTGAATCATCCTCTATTTTCTCTCTCCAACATGTGAAGTACTGGTCGAGCGCGGTTTTCCTTGGAAACCCGCTACAACCTAACTAGGGCGTTCTCAGGTCGTCACAACAAAGAGTTGCATGCCGTTGTGAATCGAAGGGAAATTCGCTGCTTTGCACTCGGATTATTCAAGGACGACAACAATCCCTGTGACGGAGGTGATTGGCCCGATTAGTTAACCAAGCGCTCGAGGTTTATACAACAAGGCGAATCCAGAATGGAACGTAGCAAGAAGTATCGAGCATTTTTAATATCCACCATAAAGTATAAAAAAGGAAAAAGCTCTGTGTTGATTAATCCCTGAGGATGTATTCGTATTCGACTTCATCAAGCACCGCAGAGATGACTGGTTGCATTTCTGGCCCATAGAATGACTGGCCTACTGTTGTATCGAGTCAATGCTGCTATCTTACCGGACAGGTCTAGTACCAGTTTGCCAACTCCAGAGGGATTGAAGACTTGGTGAGCCTGGTGCGCGGGGGGTTCGATCCCATTTGTATTGCAGGGCGTCTCCAATCACTGCGATGTACGCGCGGTTTGCGATATAATGCTAAATAATATTCTTCTTTCCTGCTAATCGTAACCATCTGTCTACTCATCTTTCGATTCCATTCCTTTACATTGATCAACGCATACCTCAAGAGATTCCTTAGCATCTTCAGCTTCTTCCTATTCATTCTCGATAAGAACTTCCCGTTTTCTGTTGACATTGTTTAGGCCTACACAGGTTCTTAGCCAGTAATTGGTAATTATTTCCTTTGGAATTACTCTCATGAATCATAATAGCTGTTTAACTTTATATCGATTGCCCATTGTTTTTTTTCATGGCAGGGTATTATGTGAAATAAAACCACAGTGATGCTGAAATATTTGCAAAACTTCGACCCCAAACCAGACTTAAACCAGCGGTTACCCTCTTCGGGGGCTCGCGTGTTACCCACTGCACCACTGAAGCCGTTGCTTTCCCTTTCTGCTACCAGAAAGGGTAATCGGGTGTTCAAGCCTGGTTTGTGGCCAACTCTTGGAAATAATTCAACGTTGTGGTTGTGTTTCGCAATACCAATATTTAGCCGGTGGTGGTAATGTAAAAAACAGCGGTACAGACTCCTCATATCATACAAACACTCAAAGAACGATATTCTAGAGGTTATATTATGTACGCTTTTCTTGTCCTTTTTGTAAAAGCTGTTCAAAAAATGTGGAAGGGTACAAAGATCATAAGGAAACATATTGCACACGTAGAATGTAAGTTTAACGGGAATCAGCGATAACGTACACGGAACAGCCGTATCGTAGAACTACTTATCAGGTAGTCTGTTAGAAAGGAACAAGAAAAGGGTATTGTGGCTGGCTCGCACCGATTCTAATGCGCGCCGCAAAGAATTGCGCGTGTTTCCATGTGTCCGCTATACGAAACTACTCGTCATGGTCAAAAACATCCACCGCTGTTTGGGTATCAACCATTTGTTTACTAAGGAAGACCACCTGTGTGGTGTTATCTCAAAACTGACTTTTCTTTAACCTCGGTATTACTAATGAACATGTATTCTTTCTTTGATAAGGTTACACGAGGTTGATAAGCAGTTTTTATTCGGCTAGCGCTTCGACGTCTTCGTCTTTATCAGAGCCGACGATCCGAGTCGATGGTCCACAGTTGTTCGCCTTCTCGATATGGCGTTTTCATCTTCGTATCGAGTTGGATACTCCTCATTGGAGCACAGCATTCGTCTTCATCAGAACTGGACCGTTGGCTCTGATAAAGACGAAGACTTCGAAACGTTAACCGAATAAAGATTGTTTATTAACCTCATCTAAGCTTAACAAAGGAAACAATACGTGTTGACTATTCATACCGACGTTAAAGGAAAATCTTTGCTAGCTGAAAATGACACCGACTTTTGCAGGATGGATTGTCCGCAAAAAACAAGTTATTGTAACCGGACAATCACCACTAGCAGCCAGCAGCATTCTGTATAAAAGAGCATCACCGAATGAGTACGCCTCATTCGGGAGATGATCCGCTGAGGAAGACACAACTCGATACCAAGGCCAAGCCCCCACATTGAGACAACCGTGGACTATCGTCTCAAATCATCGATCGGCTCGAAGACGTCGAAACGTTGGCGGAATAAGAAGTGTTTATCAGCTTCCTATAAGCTTATCAAAGAAAGAACACATTTGTGGAGTTAGTTCATTTGCAATGAAAAATGTCTAAAAAATGGATCCATACTACATGGCGACAGCTATATTGGCGAAACGGGTAGACCATTCTGTGTTCATACAAAATAACATCTGCATAGAAATCCTAAACATAGTAAAATTACTCCACTGCATAGTGGCTGAGAAATGTGGGTAAAAGTAGAAAAAAAATCCAGAAGAGGAAGGAATTGCGTAAAAATGTAAAGGAGACAAAGACATAACAACCAAGGGTGTGGTGATTACGCTTGTCCACACCCTATATGTAAGGCTAATTTTTTGACCTGGCATACCAACATCCTTCATCCCATGTGAACTGTGACTGGATAATTTCTCCGAGTTGCCGTGATTGTGTTAACTCCGCCTACCATGCGTTTGGTAACTAAGTCTTGAGTTTTTTGCGTTAAGATTATGGAAGTATTAGACCGAGTAGACTGCACATTAACATGACGCTAGCCAGCGTTTGCGAAAACGAAGCCTTCACAATTGTTGGCTATAGTGAATGAATATCGTATTAACAGTTTTTGAGTTCTATTTATATTTTCTAGCGAGCTTTAACATATTCTCGTTTAATGGAATGTGTATTTTATAACACTCCGTATCAGGTCGTCTGTCAGAATGAAGACATGCATAAGGAACTTCAACAGTCCAGGGCTGCCGGGTCGTTTTGCCCTCAAGAAGGTGTGTTTTGTTTTAGGCTATTTGAAACTAAAAGGCTGGCAATCTGAGGATATACTGAGTATTGGTTGAGGTTATAATGTAGACTTTTTAAATTGAAGTTTACGATTCACAAGTCATCGTAAAAGCTCCGGGTGTTTTCAGTCTGATTAATAGTTCACTAGTTGAACAAGATTTTATTCTCCTGGAATCGGAAATGTTGTTTGCGCTTAGTTCCGGCTCCAGTCGTCAGCACTTTACATCTACTGGCTGTCTTATTCTCAGTATGGCAGTGATTCCAGACCCTCATTTACTTCTAGTTGAGCGTTCAGTCGAGAATTTTGACCTACTTCACAGCTTGAAAGGCCATTCTATAGGATTTTTAAAAATAACTCTTAAAGTGGTTTTGATCCCAGTGAATTTTGACTTCTTGTTTCTTTTTATGTTCTCTCTTAATTTGCTAGCATGTTTTTAATTACTTTAGTAGAATGTCAATATTTTTAGAATAATTTGCGTTTTAGCACCTAACTGATTTTTTCTCTAATCAGGACTTTCATCTGAATTAGATCTTTCACTTTCTGAAGGTGGTAGTATCGAAAATGCTTCGTTGCAGCGTGTATCCTGCGATAACCAGACTTGCGAAAGTGGTTTGTTTTTTTATTATCCATTTACGTCACTTTATTATCGTGCGTGATTTTCTAATATGTCATTCATAGAAGGAAAGGCTGACATCGTTGCAAAATTGGAACAAGCGGAATTGAATTTGCTAGAGAAGGAAACATTGGTATCAGCTCTTGAGCACAAAGACAAGTGAGTGGTTATCTGTTAAAATGTTCTTTTGCGCTTGATTATAAGTTTGATGAAATTTTGGCAATCTCGTGCAGTGAATTATCAGCGGTTAAATTGCTGAAAGTTTCATTCTTTATCACATATGTGATGTATTAAGAGTGGACGAGCTTACTCATGCTGTGGAAGGGTCTCGTTTGGACAACGGTAGATTTTCTTCGCTTATTCAAGAACAGCAAGAACAAATCGCTAGGTTAAAAGAGGAGCTCCAGCTTTCCAATCAGTATGTAGAAGAGGCGGGTAGAACCTGGGAAATCCGAATTTCCTTCACCTTTATTTTAATCATTGCGAAATAACCAATTTTGTTTAACTTTCTCCATTTTTCAGAAGGACAGTTTTTTATCCTATGTTTTGAACTGTATCTCTTCAATTAGCAAGAGGATCATGTGTGAAAATGTTAGCGACTCCCAGTCTTTGTTCGACAGAGACTTATTAGAGAAGGAGATTTCTTCGATAATGGATAGGATCTCTCTTAATGAAGAGGAAGTGAGGAAACTTACTAGTGAAAAGGTGATGTAGTAAAACTTATTTGCAGTGTCATACAAAGGTATCGAAATCGAATTTGAGGTTACTAATTTATTTAGTCTCTGCTTTCAGAATTTACAAAATATATCGTCCATTGAAGCATGTCTGGAAGAAACTAAAGCAAGACTTGCTGAAGTAGAAAAAGCTCGGAAAAAAGAAAAACTGGAAATGGATGCTGTCCGTTCCTTTTCACTTCGTTGTTGTTCTTCACGCGAACGAACTAGATCAATCTCTTTCGTTTTTTAAGGAGGCAGAGTCACTACTGAGGAAGTTGCATTCGCTGAAAGAGAACCATGAGAATGAAGTTCAAGTGTTAAAAAATGAATCTGCTATCCTTTGCGATGAAGTGAGTATCGGTTCTATTATTCTTCCTTTTTAAAATTCGATTTGTTTTTGTTTAGTTGAAAAGAAAAATTGCTGTGTTGGAAGAGGCCACTAAAAAGGAGTTCGAAGGAAGAGTACTAATTGAGGCCCGGTATAAGCTGGTGAGCTCATAAATTTGCTTGACATTGCATTTCAATAACTCAATCATTTATGTGTGACTCAGCCACAATTATGCTGAGATATTTACAAAACTCCGGATCGCAGGTGTCTGCGGTAGGGAACGAGCGCGCTATTGTCCTTTCCGGGGAGTAACGCGTTCACCACCACACCATGCGGGTTCTTCGTTCGCCTGCCTCTCAGCTAGTTCTATCGATCGGCGCCATCAACAATCGCGTCAACGGGATCGATCTGGAGAGCCCAAAAGAAAATTGTAATAGGCAGTAAATAAAAAGTCAACATCAATCATTTATATTAATATTATTTGATTTAGGAGTTGGAGGATCGTTTAGAGCGCTTCGAAAGTGAGAGGGAAGAAATGAGGCAAAAGATAGTTTCTTTGGAATCCTCTTTAAGTGCTAAAGAAGAAGATAAGGTGACGTTTTACCAAATAGCGATTGTACCAGGATTTCCATCCGGAAATCTCCCTGAAAATCTAGGAGTTGTCCATTTTAGGCTTTGTCCTTGAAGAAACAGGCTGCGGTAATAAAAGAGTTGCAACGTGCTATAAGAGAAGAAAAGAAGCGAGCAGATTCTATGGAAAGATTTGGACGCTGCTCCTACGAAGAGAAGGAGTGGCACCTTGTTGACGAAATGGATGCGAAAAGCGCACAGGTGTGCTTATCAAGTAGCACTTGAGAGTAGGTTATCAAATGATACCCTATTTTAGAATGACGTTAAAAACAAAATAAGTACTCGAAAACGAACTTGTCGTCGAGATTTATTCCTTCTTTAAGAAGGCCGAGCACTTTAGATTACCTACTTGGATACTTGTATGGCCCGTCCTCACTTATTGTGCAGGTCCCAGCATAATTTCCACTTCTTCGGTGCTTCACTGGTTTAGCCATTGTGTTTACCTGGAGTCCCGAAGTCAACCATGTCGAAGTGTGCCCCAGGTCGTCACCACCACAGGCAGTTGCTGTCCTTGTGGATCAGAGCGAGATTTGCCAGCACGCAACTAGTGTGATACCAGGATTGTGGTTGATCCTGGTATCGGTTTACTCCTAGCTGGGCTTCCTGGTGGAAATGCCTGACTCCTCAGTTTGGGAAACCTTGATGGTGGATGATTCACCCCGTTGTACATTGCAGCCCGTCACCCAGGAACACCTCCTGACCATGATGAGGCGCTAAGCCGTTAGGGGGACATATAAGTACATGTACATACGTATATATGTATACATATATATATATATATATATATTATAGAGACGACAAATGTGAGAGAAAATCAGAAGAGAAAACGAATCCCACAGTGGATATGTCGACGAGTCATTTAAAATTGTAAAAATAAAAAAAAAACAGGTCTTGTTAGCATCAGGGGATGCCAGGGAAAAGTCGCACTCGATCAGAACTCTAAATGTCAGTGACTACTGGAGTTTGTAAATTTGTACTCAGGTCGCTGCCTGCCCATGAGGTAGATGAGTCATCACCTAAATTGTTGGCGGTTGTCAAGCAAATCGAAATGAAGCAATGTTGTGCTCCATACGACACGTGAAGACATGCTATGTGTGTCCATATGCAAAACTTAGTTGGCAATATCACAGTGGCATTTTGTGAAGTAGTAATAAACCGTTACACCAATATAGCAGATAACTAATGGTTATATAACTGGATCCTTATTGTTTAGACACTGGATGGTGTTGGCAGTCGGAGTGTGTCGTCTGCAAGTGCTCTGGAGTCGGACAATGTTGAACTGATTAATAGGCTGACATCACTGCAAAAAACACATGCGGATACTCTTGACAAGGTAAATTCCAATTTTCCAGTTAAAGGTGAGGATATTATTTATCAAATAGCAGGTACTGTGACAAACGTTTGTATCTCACCACCACCGGTTTCTAAATCATATTCAGGTTAGCACACTTGAAAGTGAAAATGCTCGTTTATGTCGCGAAATCGAAGAGAAGAGCGAAATTATCGAACACTGGATACGAAAGAAACCTTTAAAGTTTGGAACTGGATTTGAATCACCAAGAAAATCAGAAGGTACTGCTATATGGTTTCCATTAATATTTGTAGTAGTTTTTGTCTGTGTTAGGAACTGAAGAGGAGTTTGTACGATGCAACTACGTTAACGCCGACTGAATTGAAAAAAGGAAGGTAACCAAGGAATATGGTGAAAAGGAAGTGCAAAATGAGTACATAGTAGACTACTGATTTTTTTTAAAATAATTTCTCATGATTTCTGAGTGAGAGGGTGTAATTCAAAGACGGCAAACCTATAGAAGAAGATTTACTACATCGTCCTAACGGGGCACGTCAGTGCTGCTGACATGTTCTCTCCTTAAGTCCGTTAAAAATTCATTTTTTGAGAAAAATAAAGGCGAAATTTTGTTTTTAAGGATTTCAGCACAAACATGGGATGTGCAGGCATTGTTATTTTTGGGGACATCATTTTTTTCTGAGCAAAATTCCGCTTGTTCAGTCTATCCGCTGTTTGAAACTTTCACCCTTTCACCGCGGTGGGAAATAGAAACAAGTATACATTTTGTGAGCTTCAGGAGGCCTGAATATAATCTTGACGGGAAAAGAAAATTTGTAGCTGACAAGTAGACATATATTGTTACGGTTTTTACTATAATTGTTGAATTTAGTATGAATTGATATATGTTAATTCGATAAGTAATAACTGATATGTATTGGTTTGAAGTCATACGTAGCTGGAAGTAGTTTCGCCATTGAGCTTTAGGCAGACTTGTCAACTCATGAACTAATTGGAATAAAAATATTAGAATAGACAGGTTTTTGTAAACAAGGAAGAAGTTTCTGCACTATGCCACGATGAAACCACAGTTGTCAGAAGCCCATAGAAGTTTTTTTCTTTTTACTTGTTTACACTCATATATCTAAGCGACTGGACAAGTGGGGTTTTATTAAGCAGAACATGACGACTACCCGCAATACATCGTTAGTATTTGCTGCTGCCGCTCATGATCTAATTATTTTTTGACTCTTTTATATTATTAGCAGTTGAATTTGAATTTGAAACAGCTTAGGAGTTTTCCGAAAACTAGCATTGCCACATGTGTGGTAAAATTGGAATAACAAAGTTTTCGGCGACATGGGAGCTCAGACTAGTTTTTTTTACATCGACCAGTTTTTGTTATGTAACATAAGAAAACTCCTGCGTTTTGTCAGTATATGGGATTTCTTGCTGATTTAAAGATTAATCCACGTAGTTTAATTTCAGTACGACATAATGGCCGGAACGCTACTTCTCGTCCTTTCTTATGATATTGTAGTTGTATTCTTTTACTGGTAAGCTAACACAAGTCTGTCAAAAAGGTTTATTCGGCTAACCTCTCGACGTCGTCATGTTCCTCAGAGCTGTTGACCCAAGTCGATGGTTCACAGTCGTTCGTACTCTTGATGTGGTGCTTTCGTCGTCGTATCGAGTCGATGGGGCACCGCATGAATAAGGTAGCTTCACTTGGCGATTGTCTTTGATATAGAATGGTTATTAGTGAAACTGACTACCCACTGATAATAATTTGTTTTTCTACGGACAATCCATCCACCTGCAGTTGGCATTGTATCAGTTAGCACAAAGCAAATTAGTACTTCGAGAACCGATTTTCCCTTAACCTCGGCACGATTAGTCAGTATTCCTTCATTGATGAGCTAACACGAGGTTGACAAAAAGATTTATTCGCTTGTTTCGTCGTCTTCTTCGTAATGAAAGAATAGGTTAGTTATGCTGAGCTTAAAAGAAATTCGGTTTTGAAACAGTGATTAGCTATGTGCTAAGTAACTGCTAGAGGATATAACTCGGATATAATGCTGAGATATTTGCAAAACTCCGGACCGCAGGTGTATGCGGTGGGGAACGAACGCGCGATGTTGTCCTTACCGGGGAGTAGCGCACTTCACCACCACACCATCCGGGTCCTTCGTTTTGCCTGTCTCTCCTGCCATTAAAAAGAAAAAGGCGGTAAATAAAAGGGTTAAGATTGCTAGAGGATAGATTTTCCATTGAAAAATAAATTGTTGTCAGTGGGCAATTAGTATCATTAACAACCGTTCTGTATAAAGTAGCACTGCCGGATGAGATTGTTTCATTCGAGCGGTGCTCATTGAAGAAAGGTCCGACTTGGTACAAAGACGAACACGCCACATCGAGAGTACGAACGACTGTGGACTTTCGACTTGGGTCTCCAGCTCTGAAGAAGACGAAGACGTCGAAACGTCAGCCGAATAAAACTGCTTTATCTGCATCGTATTAGCTTATCAATGGAAGAATACATATTCATTAATCATAGCAAGTTTATAGGAAAGTCGGTCTTTGAAATATCACGGATGCTTTCTTCGTTCTTAAATTGTATCCATGCCTTTAAATGACACTTGGCAACATTTTAAGGTGTGCTTCGGAAGTTTCTTTCCACAACTTTAACTGGGGATGATGCTTCAAACGACATCAAAGAAATGAATAAGAAACTACAACGAATGCTAGAGGAAACGTTATCAAAGAATATCATTCTTCAAAGAGTATGTCTTTGTTGAGAAGTTAAAATTTTGTCTTACTGGATAGAAAGTTCGTGTTCTTAAACTCGGGCCAAAGGTAATCTGTGAGCGATTATTAGTAGGTTTCAACACTGTATACTGACATGGAGGATAGAGTGTGGAAAGCGAACCAGAAGTAACCGTTAGCTTAACCAGAGGTACAATTAAATTTAAACTAGTTCACTTTGGGGAACTCCGTGGGCATACCTGTTGTCTACATGGTAAAGTCTGATGGGATACTCGGAGATGCCATATCTCCTATTCACTAAGGATGGAAGGTTTATGCAATAAGTGTAATGATATCGGTCCACACTGCTCAGAAGTAGGTCATTTTAGTGCGCAGAGGTGACGCAGGGGACCCTTTCATTCGAGTCTCTCGCTAAAAATAGAATTACGGGGTTGCTACAAAGTGTTTTGGCGCAAAAGTTTTCAAGCGATAGCAAACTAACTGCTTTTATCGTCATACCTTTTGAAACTGAAAAGAAAAAAATGTCCGACCAGTAAAATTCTCAGCAGTGCTTTAAATTAGTTAAATGAGGACTAATTTCTTATGCAATATGTTTAGGATCTTCAAACGCTACTCGAGCGTACAGAATTGTGATTGGTGTCTGTGGTAGAATCTCGCGGTAAAGAACTTAACATTTTTCACGACGTCCGCTTTAGATCTTTCATGTTTCTAACTTTTACATGTTTCATGTACACAATGTATTTTGGACTGCGGGTTCTTATTCTGTTGATTTCTTCTGAATCCTATCGTTTATTGAACAATTTACAGACTAGTGGACAACGAGAAGTATCGTCGATTAGTAACCAGTGATGGTAAAGCAATACGTTGAACACAGAAGTAGCCAGAGAACAAAAACACCACAGCGATGGCTTGATTTTCGTTGTGATCGAAATTCCAAGTTCTTGTGCGAGAGCGTACGTTAGTTAAATACTATGTTGAAATAGTACTGATAGCGGTGCATGTCTTAAGCGAATAATGTTTATGATGCGACCAACAGTTTTAACTTTCGGTTTATGACTATTTTAAAACAGTTGCTTGCTCCAGTGGTGCTCCAGCTAAATTTTTGTAGGGAATACTTCTCTCTGTGACTTTTCACCAATTGTGAGTCCTGAAAAGTACCGTACAATAGTTACAATTTGGACAAAAATTTAAATTCTGTATGGATGTCACTTAAATGGTAGACTTTCGATATCTCACTTCTTTATGTTTCTCTATGCTGAATGCAATAAATTGCATTTTCTTTTTTTGTTCGAAATACATGAGCGGTTTCCGATACTACTTGAAGTTTTTTTAAATTATGGTCGACACTCCGACAAAATGTGGTAGTTTCTCGGTTTGCTAGAAGGTTTACTATCCTCCTTAACTATGCTGGAGGTAGATGTTACGCCGGGGGGCGATGAATCTGTGGATCTACCTCAATCCGAGCAGGGCTTGAACAGCTCCACTGTGGCAGTTAATCAAGTAAGACTACATGTACTTCATATCCTGACATTACTTTTTTTTCATATAGTTTAATATTGCTTCTCGGTTTTGCCAGTTGTTATTGCTTAATCAGGATAAAAACCGTTAGTTTTAGATTGAGCTGACGGAAGAAAGCAACTTTGAGACGCAAATGAGTGCTGAATCTGTCCTTGATCGTTTATCAATGTTCCCATATCAAGTCTTTGTCTTATCGGAATTTGGAAGGCCTATTTTTGTTTCGTGAGTTCCAAAATCTTGTTCTTTTTTGGTCTTTGCTCCATTGTAATGCGTTGCTGTTGGAAGTTCCATTTTTTTTTACACACTTTGCTGATCATTCGTCTTCAAATTGTCTTTTGAAAGCTACGCACTTTGGAGCCTACATAATTAGCTCGTGTTAAGGGTATTGGTCACTTGACATTAGACAATATTTCCACTTTGATTCTATCCCATCTCGATGTATCGTCGCATTTCTCATTGCTATTTCCGGTGTGGTCATGAAGATCAGCTCTGCTCACTTTTTGCTCTGATCGGGATTTTCGTGTCGAGGGTTAAATTGTGGGGTGACCGTCTGTTGCAGTTCTCATCTGGTGACGTTCATGTGCGTTTTTGCCATCGGTCCTCTCTAATCCTATGCATTGGTAAGCTGTGGTTTTTGCACTTGATGTCTATGTTTGCGTGATAGTTGAAGCAAACATTAGGTTTTAGACTTAGTTCTACTAAGGAAGTTAACTTCCAAATGTATTCTTAGCTTCATATCCACATCAGATTTTTGTTTTATCTTTTGTTCCTTTTTTCCTAATGTTTAACACTGAGAGAGTATGTTGTACTTTCAGTATCGCGCTCCTATGAACAGCTTGATGAGCAGTTGAACATACTTTTTGACCAGATCGTGTCAACCTTATCCAGATCACAGCTTGATATTGTTTATAAAAAGAAAGGAGATAACTATGATTTGCGACGTTTATTGAGAGGGACTGACAAGTAGGTAGAAGAAAGCTCTGTTGAGATGATTTATGAATAAATTACTTTTTATAACATTGCTTGAAATCAAAATCTTCCTCCTAGTAGAGCTTTAAAATGAAACTCTTATTTAATTATTACATAAAATAGCAGCTCGTTAAAGCGCAGTTCTCTATTGGGTACGTAGTTTTACGAATTAAGTTTGATTTAGCTTTTTTTCGTGGTTACCCGGTGTGAAACGAAAGCAGTAATTTGGACAGGGAGGAGCTTTGCATGAGCTTCTATATTTCATTAACGAAGAAAAATGTTTCCGCGTTCTTTTCTAGGCAATTCTTTATAATTGGTGAACTCTCAGTAATTTTACATCGTGTTTAACATTTTATTTGCTACATATTTTTTCATGGCACTGTGTATTTGTGAAATATAACCACAATGGTGCTGAGATATTTGAAAACCCGGAAATCTAGACCAGATTCGAACCCACGACTATCCTTTCGTGGGACCCATTGTTAACCACATTTTACATAAATTTTGGAATAAAGTGCTTTTGAGAGGTTCTCAAGCTAGTATGGTAACCACGATGCGAGACCGTCGTACGAAATATTTCCCAGGTGTGGAACAAGTTGTATTGTTCATCGAAGATTCCCGTTTATACGTAGTCATCTGTTAGGTGTATTTAAAAGTATTACTTCGTTGGAAACTCTACTGGTGTCAGTGGAATTGTTTTTTAGGTACATAGACAGTAGTGTGTCGGCTTGGCGTAGCGATATTTCTCTGTTGCAGTCAGCTATTCGAATTTTACCAATGTCGTCAACCGACCGGGAATATTTATCCTCAACGATGATTTCATGTTTGACGGCCTCTAAATTCGATGTTTGGTTTACTGCTTTCTTTTTCTTTTGAAGAGACATTTTGGTATATATGAGAAAAACCAGAGTTCTTTTGCTTTAGGGAGTTCTTTTTGGTTTGATAATAGCTCATAGGCAAGTGGCAGCACTTGTTCGACTTAAGAAGTACATCTTGCATCCGCGTGACACACATATTCTTCTCAATCTGATTTCTGGGAATAGTTCTCTACGAATCACTGAGGCACAGACGTGGACACCGATTTGTTTACCAAACTTCAATGATAGGTAGTTCTTCAACATTCATTCTTTCTTCTGCGGTATTTGTAATCTTCGATCTTTGGAATCAATGAAATCTGTATCCAGAGGATTTATCTATGCATATATTTCCTTTCCTTGGGAAGAAAGCGCGGCCTGCCTCATTCTACTTTCTGTTAAGAAGGATCACTTCGATCTATTGAACGAGGTTCGTCGTAATTTCTCACTCATAATGTACCATCGCTTCATCATGCAGTTCAGATTTAAAGTCGAGTGTTTTAGGTGAAGAAAAGAATTGTGGAGAAAATAGAGAGCAACTCAAAGTTCTTTTCCAGTTTTCAGTCGTGTATTGATTCTCCTGTTGCCTTTAGTATATCACAGGTTTGCCCCATTAATCTACATGTTATGATACCTTTGCTATTTGCATTAAGTTTTAGGTTGGTAGTGGCAGTGATCTATTATGGTCGTTCCTTTATAAAAATCGGGCTTCTCGACAAGTGTGCATTTCAGCTATGAAGTGAGTGCATATATACACATATACTTGGATGGCCCGTCTTTAATGCATGTGCAGGCCTCAGCATTATTTCCACTTTTTCGGAGTTTTGCTGGTTCAGCCGTTGTGGTTCTTTGGAGTCCCGAGGTCAGCCAGGCCAAAATCTGTCCCAGGTCTTCACCATCACGGGCAGTCGCCGTCCCTGTGGATCAAAGGGAGATTTGTCACCATGCGACTAGCTTGATACCACGACGATGGTAAATCCTGGTAATGGTTTACTCTTAGCAAGGAGTCCTGATGGAAATGCCGGGCCCCTTCTCAGCTTAGGAGACCGTTTTGGGAGGTTTCATCCTCCTACATCCTCCATCGCAGCCTGACACCCAGGAACACCTCCTAGCCACGGCGAAGCGGTAAACCGTAAGAAGGATATATATATATATATACATTATATATATGCGGATGTGTATATATACATATACATGTATATGTAAATATGCTTACATATTATCTATGTGAATAGCTCGGAATAAAGTTATGGATATACCACATATTATTTCTATGTATAATAGATCTACAACTTTATTTCGAGTCATTTTTACAAATAAGCCTTGAGGAATTTTCTGTACATCTGTCATATCTAAATGGCTCACTCGAACAAACCAATGTTAGAGAGATCCTATAGGAACTTTCATGGTGTAGTTCATAAAGCGTGGAATGCTTAGTTTGTAGTGGGGCATGTGTTTACTGTTGAAACACACCGTGTTGAAAATTTCAAGAAATTTCAGAAGATAAGTCCGGTTAAGGTTCCATCTCACTTGAACCCATTGAGTATTTTAAAGTGTCGGGACAATGCGAACTTATAACGATATAATGCATACGTTCTCGAGATTAATCCAGGCTTTAGCATCTCAGCTGTAGGCGAACGTACTTCGTTTTCTATATTGAGCTTTAATAGTTGAAATAGAAATAAATAGAATCAGGAGGACTTTATCAGCAGGTCCGAAGTCTTCTTGTTGTTCCACGATAATGTTTTGATTTTCTGGAGGACGCTTTTTTGCTTTTCTTCACGGATGCACGTATTTCCAGAAAATGCATTAATTAACAAACAAGGCGTCGCACATTAGAATGAAACGAAATCCTTGAAAACGTCGTTCGTTAATGTTTAATCTTCCAAGCGGTTTTTAATTTCTTGCTGAACTTCCGAAAAGTTTGAACATTGAACAGATTTAAAACATAGAGAACGTTTTAGAAGAACCATTTGTACCCTTCGATCCGCAGGGGAGTCCGTCAAATTCTCGGCCCCCAAATGTTCATATTATCGAGAAATTGTCAGCAATTATGGAAACCAGCGTCATCATCAATCTGTTTCAAAATAGCGCTCGAAAATAAAATATGAAGAACGCTGTGGACCCCAACATTAGATAAAATCTGAGCAGATTTGGTTGTGTTGTGAAAGAAATTATAAACCAAGGCATCAGCATTTTACTTTGGACGTCCTGAAAACAATGTTTCCATATTTTTCTTATTTTCAGAATTCCTTTAGTTTCACGTGAAGAGCGTAACGACACTCGTAGGTTGTACGAAAGGATTACTCATCTGGTTCGAGAAGAACCTCATATGCGCTGTTTGTTTGTGAGGCGTAATCAGGACAATATCTTAGTATGGGTTAGTAACGTTAATTTTCTTCCGTAAGAATAAGGTTTACATTTGGAACTTATACTTTCAGGTGACCGATAAATTCGAGTTGCAGTGCGTCTTTAGCCCTCTGACTTCGGCGGTGACGGCAACTGCCTTAGTTGATCGCTTACTGAAGACGTTGAAATATCATGAACAACGATACTTTATATTACACACACCATCGTTTTAAACATGTGATATGCTTTAATGTATTTAAATGAGTTCAGCCTTCGTAGCCATAGATGTCTTTGTTTATACCAATTGTCGTCTCGGGTAAATTCATGACACTCTTTGAAGATTTCCTCCATTATTACTGTACACTGTATAAGTATTCAGCAAATAAAAGGTAAGGGATCGAATTTTCGCCACTGGTCAATCTCTGAGGGATGGGCCATGGAGTCTACATCAACGAGTATCGTGGAGTTGACTGAATTCTAGCCCATATAATTGCGCGCGGTGGCCTGCCGGTGAATAAAGGGTTTTTATCACCTTATCTGGTATCAGTCTACCAGTTTTGAGTGGTGGAAGGTTTGGTTAGCGTGAGGCTGAGTCGATCCAACCGCAGTAGTGCACTCACTCATTCAAAGAATATCAGGTCTTGTTAGAATAAATAATACCATAGTTTAATGTGAAGATGTTTGGCAAACTGTTCTTTAGAGTAAATATTCACTTTACTCATAGTAAAAGCATATTGGTACTTGGGATATAGCAATGATGTAGGGGTTCAAATTTGGACCACCTTAACTGGATGTAGCTGACGAGTTTATCCGTAGTAGTGGTGAACACTCTTCGGCTTCATATAGGAACAAGATACGTAATACATTACTGACATAGATGTCCTCAATGTGTGCCATCAGACGAGGGTTCGTTCAAAATTTGTCAGCGTTGATGACTGGTGCCACTTTTCTACACAACCTGTGTATGTTTAGAAACGGTCGTCGTTCTGCCTCAGGGTATTTTGAGAGTGTCTTTAGTTCTTATTAGGCAGACTGTTTCATTTTTATAGTGGCCGACGTTTTGGCGATATTGACATCTTCACAGGACTTACAGTTCCGCAGCAGGTTCGCGAAATCTTTCATCCCTCTGGGGTGGTGAAATTGGTATCAGATCTGTCTGGGAAGGAACCCTCTGTGCGAACCAAATGGGAGCGCTGTGGCTCGGCAATGCCAGTACTCCAGGGAGAATCAATTTGACCAGCATTCGACGACGTTCATAAAAAAGGCGAGTAGCTGAAGAAGATCTTCATGGATGATAGATTCATGGAAACGAATCGGGTGCAGTGGGATTGATACAGTAGATTTAAAAGAAGGCTCATGTAAAATAAAAAAGAAATAAAATGTAGTCGCTACAGTGACGTCTCAGTCTTCATAAATGCAGAGAGTCGAGTTTGAGGAGTGGAAAACCAAACGAGTGATTTTTGTCGATGCGGCTCTAAAGATGGCGACTTGGACTAAACGTAGACCAAAACATGCTGTTATACAATTCAAAAACTCGACTGTAAAGAACTTATCTTGTTATCGACGTACTGTAGATAGACAGCACCTCATAGCCCTCCCAGTATCCTTGAGCTTAACCTGTGCATAGCGTTGTCGTTTATTATGGCTATCATATTTTTTCAATGAATTGGTTTATTATTTGCACGAAGCTCCCCTAACAAAGTGTTATACTCAATGTGTTCCGATGAAGGTTGTTTTCTTGTCATTTCAATTCGTGGAGAAAAGAATTAGGACGAGTTTATTCGTTTCCATAATCCACACTTCGATCACCTCCTTTCTACAGAAGTACTGTTGTTAATTGTGGAAGCTTTGGGGGAATTTTGAACAGAGTATACATTACAATCAACGGTTCCTGAGGTAGGATTGTAACTCTTGGAGTAATATTTCTACTTCGGGTTCCACGGACTTCTAACATCTCCACAAATGTAGCACATCAACAGGGTTTGTGCGTAAAAACGAATAGCGCATTGAGTTGGTGAACAAAGTGGATCAATAAACATAGTGAACTTGTCAGTAGCTGTCTGGAAAACACGCATTTGTAGTATATGCTACTTTGTTAGCCGACTGTTGTAATAGCACATCTCGCAGAATTGCTCCAGTCTTTTCGCCAAACATTTCAAGCTTGACGAGGTCACCAGTGGACTTCCGATCGGCTCGAAATGACCTTTTAGAAAGTGTCGAAATAGTGTGCGCACATTAAAATGATGCTGAAACAAGTAGTAAATGAACCGACAAATTTTAACTGATAAAACTTTGTAAATAGATGGAATCGAGATTTCGTAGATTCAATTAACAATTCCTCCTAACGGTTCATCGCCTAATCGTAGCTGGGAAGTGTTCCTGGGTGTCGGACTGCGATTTCCATCCGGGGGATCCATCCACCTGGCAGGATCTCTCAAGCTGAGTAGTCCAGCGTTTCCATCAGGAAGCCCCGCTAAGAATAAACCAATATCAGGATCCATCACTGTCCTGGTATCAAAATGGTCGCATAGTGGCAAATCACTCTCCGATCCACTAGGACGTTGATTGCCCGTGGGAGTGCCGAAAAACTCCGACAAAGTGGAGATTATGCTGGGGCCCACACAACCAGTGAGGATGGAACATCCAAGTATCCAGGTAATTAACAAATAGTGACTGAAGCTTGTTTTTTGCAAACTGCTGAAAATTTTTCGATAGCTAGAATGAAATTCCAAACGCGATCGGCTTATAAAAGAGAATTTGTTCTTCCCGTTTAAGAATAAGTGTGATGCTTTAAAATTGTTATTTGGCTTTTAAAGTTGTTCAGAACTAAAATTCTCAAAAGAAATTGAAGAGGAATTCAAACTTTTATAATTCCAAACGAAATCCCGTCAGCAGCAAACATCAACGGCGCGTTCGTAGACATTATCGGGTTCTACTGGCTGAAGTGCCGTTTGTTCAATTGGCTTCACTTTCGAAATACGAGCCTCGACGGAAAAAAGTGTACAACATATGTCTGGTCGGTTCCAAGAATTCGTAACTTCATCGCATTGGACTAGGGGAGCTTTTATCCTGTAGGGAAAGATTTGCAGATTCTAATGCTTGTTATTGCAATTAATAATGTGTACTTTGACCTGAGAGGTGGTGGTTTAAGGGTGATAGGAATAGTCATCTTCTCATCGTATAAGTGCAGAACTCACGTCAAATTCTAATTATTAATTGAAATTGCTTTAAGATACTCTTGAAACCGACCGTCATTAAACCTCGGTAATACAATAATCAACATGTGTTTATATTGTTGAGCTTAAAGATTTTGGTGTCACGAAGTTTGCTTAATCTTCTTAGGTCGTATCACCAGGTCCTCCTTGAAGGATACCAGTACTAATAGGCCGGATATCCCTTATTGGGGCCGATCCGCGGAGAAAATTGTAACAGTGGAGGTTTTGAAAGCAACGTCACAGTTCTAGCACACGGTCCAGGAACCTCAATCCGCAGAACATGTGATGTGTTTTCGATGAGGGAGTTCGAATAGAATCGTATTGGTAGAGAATCGAAAAAGCAACCAAAATGACGAATATCTCATCTCATGCGACTCAGCAACACATCCTGAAGAAATTTTTTGGTCGAAGTATAATTTGTCATTTGCTGTGACCTCAGTGAGGCTGGTCCCACCTGTGATTAAAGTTTAGGCTTTGAGTATTACTGAGATTTTAAAACTATACTAACTTGTAGAGTCGTAACACAAAAATATGCCTTTTACAGATTTTCCAAAAACCAAAATTCGCCAAAATATTATTATTATATTATTATTCGAAAAAAATATTACATATTATTATTAATACTAGCAAATAAAGTCACCAAGTACTGGACATCGAATTGCGAATACTACGCACCTGTCTACGAAGCAAACAAAACAAGATGTTCGCCAAGTGGAAAAAGTGCGAGACAAAGGAAAACTTCCGTGCTCAGTACTTGGAGGACCGCCTCTGGAGGAGAATAGTGGGTGGGTCAGTGTTGATTTGCAATTCTACTAGGTCTAATGCGAGCGCACACCGTCAGGGAGAGGCATTACTCTCCCTGACGGTGTACGCTCGTTATTAGAATTGGGACCGAGTTTCCCATCATCTAAACCCATTTCTAAGGTAATCTTGCGTAGGGTTGCATGTAGTTTACATGAGCTTCAAGGCAAACTCCGCAAAAAAAGCTAGAGACGAAGCGCTAAATAGATGCGAGCAATAACAAGTGGGGGCCTGCAAATAGCACCATTTCCTCAACCGTTCTTTAGACAACAAGAGCCCAATAATGAAGTTGACGTTAAATATCGGACGTTTACGAATGAAACTTTCAAAGTCCTTAATCACTATGGCGCCAAGAGATACTGCTCCAACGTCACTGAAATACAAAAACGTGGTATGCAGGAGGTACGAGAGCTGATAAGATCGAAAGACATAAGACTATCGGTTAGTGATAAGGGTGGAGAGTTCGGTGTAATTCCCGATTAGTTAGATGTTGAGATAACGGAAAATCACCTTGAAGATGCTTCCCTTTATCGTCCGTCGTCTGAGAAGGAATTTTCAAGCCAATATCGAAAGTAAACAACGAATGGGTTTAAATGGCAAGAGCGGCTGGGGGTTAAAATCATCAACTATCTCTCAACTCAAAGTTGACTTACCAACATGCCCCATTCCGCACTTACTTATCAAAACCCATAAGCTAGTATCCATCGATAATCTCGTGTCTACCGATCCATCGTTATTTAAGGTTAGACCTATCATTAGCTGCGTGGACGGACCAACGGATAGAATAATGTGGTTAATAACCCTAATACTTACTCACTTGTTGAAGCACATTCCAGCTCATCTAACGAACACCCAAATTTTCCTGGATCGACTACGTAACGCGTGACCCAATAGTGCATACGTGGTGGAGTCTTTCGACGTCACTGCCTTCTATACGAATGTGTCGAATGACTCCGCTATGCAAGCCATTCGCGAGTTCCTTATGCAACACGAAGGAGCAGTAAAAATGTATGGCTTCTCGATTTAGTAGTTGATGGCACTCTTAAAGGAGTGCCTAAACTGCTCAATCTTCAGATGGTCCGTTAGGTATTACGCACAAATGAGAGAGTTGGCAATGGGACAACGACTAGCACCAAGCCTTGCCATTGCATTCATGTTTAAGGTGGAAGCACCAGTGACCGATCTCGGGCCGTTACTCTACTGTAGATATATAGACGACTGCTTGGTCATTTGTTCAACACGAGAGGAAATTGACAAATGGTTCGAGTTGTTGAACGAACAGTCAGAGTATATTAAACTCACACGAGAGAAACCAAAAGAAAGCCGGCTTCCATTTCTGAACGTGCAAATTAACCTGTCAGAAAACGGGTAAAATACGAAATGATATCGAAAACCGAGTAGGAAAAACATCTTGGCTCATTACCCCTCCTCTCACCCCTCTCACACGAAAAGGGTGCTTGTGAGAAACATGTTTCGAGCAGCTACTAGCGTGCAACGGTTCGGTAACGTTAATTAAAATGCCACCGAGTAATCTAAGACGCCAGCTAGATTGTAACCGTCTACGTATACGACCGTCTATGTGCAACGCAAAATTGCATAATTTGCCTCAATGGTAGAGACGGTGACTGCATGAGTTCGGGTACAGTCTATCTGATCTCTTGTAAATCGTGCGGGGACGAATGCGCTTACGAAATGGGTAGACCACTCTGCATTCGTATAAAAGAACACCTAGTCGGCAAACGTAAACCAAATACTCCACTAGGTATGTACTGGACGCAGAGACATAACGGAGATTTTGCAGTAGGGGTTACGATCCTCGCGCAGGAATCGAGAACACTTGCGCGCAGAATTCTAGAGGCATTCTGGATCAATTCCAAGAATCCGGAAATGAACCGCAGGGAGGAATGCCTCGTTATCACACGAGATATTGGGCAGTATGTAAGCCTGTTATTCTCATGGGAGAGGCACATTACACCTCCATGTGAACTCTGTGCGGTTGCTCCCACGACCGACTTTCTTTTAACCTCGGAATTGATTGAATAATTCTTTCTACTTCCGTTCAGCAAACGATGTGTTATTTTATTTTTTTATTTACGTACAAACTGACGTTTCGGCGGATTTCGCCTTTCTCAGAGCCTGGATTGGTCAAGTTGACAGCAATCTATTCGGCCAAACACCTCCATAACCAAACAAAGAAAACCCTAAACCAAAATTTCAAACACATTGAACACAGAGTCTTTGCACACTCACTGCTTTCTATGAGTTTTCCACTAAATATGTCACGTGGAGACCAACTGCACAGAGTTCACACGTATTGTGCCCATCCCATCAGAGCAACAAGCTTATCTACTGCCCAATATCACGCGTGATAATGAGGCATTCTTCTCTGCGGTTCATTTTCGGATTTCTGGAATTAATCCAGAACGCCTTGAGAGTTTTGTGCGCTTGTGTCCTCGATTTTTGAGCGAGGATCGTGAAACGAACTTCAAAGTCCTCCCCGTTATGTCTCTGGGTCCTATGTGTGCCTAGCGGGGTATTTGGTTTATGTTCGCCGGCTAGGTGTTCCTTTATGCGGACAGAGGGGTCTGCCCGTTTCGCCAATGTATTCGTCTCCGCACGTCTTACAGGAGATCAGATAAACTATACTCGAGCTCATGCAATCACCGTCTCTACCATTCGGGCAAATAATGCAATTATGAGTTGCACATAGACGGTTATATAGGCGGTTACGAACTAGCTGGCGTCTTAGATTACTCGGTGGCATTTCAACTATATTTACCGAATTCTCTAGACCCGCCCTTCTTAAGCAGCGTTTTATAGCTGTTTAGCTGCTTATAGCAGGAGGCGTTTGGCCGAATAGATTGCTGTCAACTTGACCCTTCCAGGCTCTGAGAAATGCGAAATGCGCATTAACGTCAGCTTGTTGGTGAATAAAGAATAAAATAACACCTCGCGTTTGCTAAACAGAAGTAGAAGGAATTAGTTATTATAAATTAAAATGTGTTAACAACCATGCATGAATCCAAAGAAGAATTTGTAACAACAGAAGAACCCAAGACCGACTTTATATTAACTTCGACGTCAGTCGAACAATTCGTCGTTTTCTTGATGAGCAAGCACGGGATTGGTAAAGCAGCATTTATTAGCACACAATAGCCGACTTTTGGGCGGTTTCGCCTTCTTCAAAGCTTGAAAAGGTCAAATTAACATGCGCTTCACTCAGCGAAACATACCAAAACAGAAAAATCACAAAATCAGGATTTCAGTCACATTGAAGACACGATAGCTTGTTTGCACGCTCACCGCTTTCTGTGAGTCTTCCAGTGAGTATTTCATTGGAGGCCAACCCCACCCAGTTCACGTAGGAGCTCAATTTGCCTCTCTCACATTAAAAAATATCTTAAATACTGTGTGAAATCACGTGTAATTACGAGGCATTCCTCTCTTCGGTTGACTTTTGGATTCTTGGAATTTATCCAGAATGCTTAGAGGGTTTCTTGCGCTGAAATATTAGATTCCTGTACAAGGATGGTGACTTCTACCGCAAAATCTTCCCCGTTATGGCTCTGTGTCCTATGCGCCTAGTGGAGTACTAGGTTCCAATTTAAATTTACCAAGAAAATGTTCCTTCATACAGACGCACAATGCTCTACCAGTTTCGTCAATGTATTCGTCCCCGCACGCTTTGCAAAAGATCAGACAAACCGTACCCAAACTCATGCGTTCACCATCCATAGAATTACGGCATACTATACACTTTTGGGTTGTAGATAGACTGTCCCACAAGCGGTTACAAACTAGCTGGGGTCTTAGAGTGCTCATTAATATTTCAGTCATTGCTGGCGAATTCTCTAGACTGGCCATTTCTAAGCAGCCTCTTATAGCTGCATGTATTTAGTTGGAAATGAAGGTCAGTATAAACGGGACCTAATTCTCGCTGGAGTTACAAGTTAGGGCCCTGAGTTTCCCTTACACGTATCTCGATGAGCTACACTTTCGTAACCATTGGAATGCCTGTTTGCCGCACCGATTTCAAAAACATTTGTCCATGTTCTCTCGTGTTGAGCAAATGATTACGGAATCATTTATATATTTACAGTAGAATAATGGCGAAAAGACTGATTGCTGAAGTATTCATCTTGGACATAAAGGCAATGACAAGGCTTAGTTCCAGTCGCCCTCCCACTGCCAACCCTGTGATTTCTGAGGACTTCTCGAACCATTTGAGGACTGAGTAGTTTAAACACTCATTTGAGACAGTCATCACCTGCTGCAGCCATACATGTTTATTGCTCCTTCGTGTTGTATAAGGAGCTCGCGGATGGTTTCCATAGCGGAGTCATTCGAGACGTTTGTATAGAGGGCGGTGACGTCGAAGGACTTCATCACGTGCGCGCTGTTGGGTCGCGCGTTACGTAGACGATCCAGCAAGATCTAGGTGTTCGTATGATGGGCTGGAATGTGTTTCAACAACTGGGTAAGTATTAGGGTTAACACCCATGTTATTCTACCCATTGGCCCGTATACACAGCTAATGGTGGTTCTAACCTTGAACTTTGAGGGTTCGGTAGACGTAAGATCATCAGTGCATACTCATCCATGTAAGCACTGTGCGATTGGTCTATATGTGAAACACTCAGTGGAGAGCATATTGAGAGCTGTATGTGTGCGCAGAAACTATGATCTTTCTGTCTTGGTTATAGAGGAATTTGGCTAACTAGATTGCAGTAAATTTGACCATTCCATGTTCCGAAAAAGACGAAATCTGTCGAAACGTCACCTTTTTTGTGAATAAACAAAGCTAACGTTAATAAAGTTAATAAAAAACAAAGTTAATATAACTTTTATAATGCTGAGATATTTGCAAAACTCCGGACCACAGGTATCTGTGGTGGGAACGAACGTGGTATTGTCCTTTCCAGAGAGTAACGCGTTCACCGCCATACCATTCAAGTCTGATGCTCTTGACGTTAATCAGTCCGTGAGGGCGCCATTCATTTGACTCCATTAAGCATCGTTAGAGGTGACTAGATGCATATCTGGCCTTTATGATAATTTACGGTAGCTTACCGATGTGTCGAGTCGGTGCTGCCATGCTGCCAGACAAGTCTGGTACCAATTTGCCAACCACGGACGGATGAAGGGCTTGGTGAACCTAGGACGCGGGGATCGATCCTATGTGCGTATACATATATATATATATATATATATATATATGTATCTTTTATGTGCGTATACATATATATATATATATCTATATATCTTTTAGAACAAGGAATTTGTTAGACAAATGGTTACCTACCCTGTTTGTTCACTAATTTTATGCTGAAGGATAGGGCTCAGAGAGAAAACTTTGACAGAGGAGTATCTAGGATGGTAGGTGACATCCTGGACACAGTCGTGCCGTAGAGCCTCCGCTCGCACGTAGTTGAACATTTGTTGGAATCCTTTGGTGTCACTAAAGCTTTTTAATTTGAAACATCTAAAATTAACACAAATTTAGCATTATATATATCTTAAAAATTCTGTAAGGACTAAATTTCCTTGGCTATTCAGTGGCATGCCACCTAATCGTTGTTTGGGTGTTTAAATGTGATGCTCGATAAGGATTTACTTTCCAGCAGAATCACCCATGCGGAGAAGGATTTCGAAATTTTCACACAGAGACTCAGTTAAGAGTAAATCCAGCTAGGCGGAAATTATGTTTAAAGTTGCAAGGTTCACCAAGACAAGGGACCCGAGTCAGAAATTAAATGTTGTTTCAAGAATAGTTGACAAACTTCGTGTACTCCTGTGGAATCTCTTCGTCCATACAAAGGCATAAATGCGCAGGAATGTTCGCGTCCTTACAGGAACGATTATTCGGATGAAAATACTGAAGCAGTGAAGAACTCCTAGCTGAAATTAGATTATCTTCAAGAAGGTTACTGTTTTAAAAGGAAGGCGACTAACAAGTGCACAATAAAAGTTCGGGTCAGCACAGATCAGAAGATTGCAGTGAGAAAGAATTCTATAATTTAGAGGTATTCATCAATAGAGTTCAAAAGGAAATTCACCTGCTTCGGCAGACGATTCGAGAGTAAGGTTATGTAGTGCTTTAACTGAGGCAATGTTCATGAGCGTCTTACCGACATCCGAGGTGGTGATCAATCTGAGGAGCAGCACGATTTCTACTTTCATAAATACATATATTCGTAGAAAAACGGAGGAACGCCTTAAAGTTCTTCGACTTTTGATTTGAATTCAAATTCTGGCCGCTCGAAAGCGCATGTAGTAAGGAGCAGGGCCTAGTGGTGCGTCTGTTCTGAGGCATATTATCTAACAAGGAGGTAGCCAATTGATTTTCTTGTCTGGATCAATGGATGTTTTTCTTCCGTCAAATGATAAATGTGCTGCTAAATGTAATCACCAACGGCTACATTAATTCAAGGACTTAAAGGCGAGTTTCTGCTCCCTTTTCTATGCTTTATTTCCGGCCTTACACGAGAAAAGGAATGATGTGGTTCTAAGATAAATCACTACATTGCTGATCAATGAATAGAACTTTTCTATGGTAGCGTCCCTACCTGTTAACATTTATACCAATGTTCCTATCTTGCGTGTGGTACTTCCTTCGGAATTTCTCTGGCAATTTTATAGACAGAAGAGGCGACCGTTCCTCCACTTGTGAGGTGAAGAGCTGATCGCCCACACTAAAATTCACTTTTCTACCAAGGAAGAATAGTGCGCAAATCTGACACACAATGCTCAACATGAATTGATAACAATGTATGCAGAGTGAAGGTAATGCCAGCTTTCAACTTTGTCCCAACACATCTCAGTTCGCGTTGAACTTTATCAATTTCAACAAGATTCTTTAGAATACAAAGATCTGTTCTTACAAGAGACAACTTGTTCCATTCTTCTACGACCAAATGCTGATTTTGGGAAGCCTACGATACGTATTTTTCCTTTTTCTGAAGTTGAGGATCTACCTCGAACCTCAAAGAATTTGGGAAAACTAGATTTCGTGAAGCATTCCGCAAGGTATCGTTAGTTTTCGTCTTCTCCATTTGTACTGGAAGTTTTAAAAGTTTAAATTTCTCCTACATTTTCATCTGGGGCTTCGATTCTACTCGAATTTAAAATAGAAAGAATACCTTACAAAAGCTATATATACACCGATAAGATGATGGGAGAGTAAAGTCTTTCCGAAATAAAACGTTCTATTGAGGTTCTCAACTCCTGAACGACTCTGTCGGGAGAGAAATTATCGTGAGTAGCAGAAAAGCCAGCATGAGTGTAGTTCTCTTACGTTCGTCGATTTCCAGTTCCGGATAGAAGAACGATTACGGTATTCTCAAATACCTCATTTGCTTTCAGTGTTTCCAGAGAGTTCCTAAATGTTAACGAACCATTTATTAGTTAAGCTTCACACCATTCACCTATCAAATTGCATCTCTTTGTAATCAGCCGCAATGGTTCTGTTCTTTTTAAAATAATTGTAAACCAAAAAGTGTCATATTTTAATAAAGCAATGGGCTTAATCAGAATTCAGACGATTTGCAGGGTTTAGGAAAATCTAAAGAGTTTCGACTATACTCTATATGCAAGAAGTGCATTACTCTCAACTACGTGTCCTTACGCTAAACACGCAGCCTAGAGAATAACTCATTGCTGATCTATTCGAAGATGCATAACTTAAGAAAAGCCTGGATGTAGATAGAAAACTGGCTCAGAGAAACGCAGAGCAAGGACTTTAATGACGCAGTCTGTAATGCGCAAGCTCCCGGAAAGGGAAATAGTGGTTCGATCTGACCCGGTGGTTCTTTTGCGAATATCTGAGCATCGCTGTGGTTAAGAAGACCCATTGTAAATCAGATTTAACTCTTATGAACAAGCCAGATTAACATAATGCCAAGATTTTCTTCTAGACCTTTTGTTTGTTCTGTATAAAATATACGGAAAAACCATTGGTGTCGTGTAATGAACAAATAGTTGTTTATTTGACCTCGCCCTGATCCAAATAGGCAGCTGTCTCAGTCAGCAAATTAGTGCCAGACTCGTTTGAGAAAGGCTCTTTCTAATCCGCCACGTCCACTGACTCTCTTTGGTAAAAATCTTGAAACGGTGTGACAGAACCATCACAGAAATACAAATATAATCAGCTCAACCAACGTTAAACCATATTCATGAAGAAGTGTTTCACAGTGGAGGTGCGTATGAAGATGTGAGATATCTGCAAAGTTGTTTGCTGCTTAGTTACGCGGGTTTTATTGAGTTACTTTTATGCCATGTTAGATATCAAACATGGGTAATTACTTACTTGAATACTTGGGTGGCCCGTCTTCATTGGTTGTGTGGGTCCCAGCACAATTTACATTTCTCGGAGATTTTCTGGTCTAGCCTTTGTGGTTCCCCGAATCTCGAGGTCAGTGTAGCCAAAGCCTTCCTCTGCTCGTCACCACCCCATGCAGTCGCCGGCCTTTGTGGATCAGAGGCAGATTTCCATGCGACTACCATGGAACTAATTTGATGCCAGAACGGTGATGACTCTTGATGTTGGTTTACTCTCAGCTGGACTTCCAAATGGAAAGTCGTCGAATAATCAAAGCGCAGTAAACAGCCTGAGGAGCGAAATAAACAAGTACGGACTGGATTGTTAGCAAATTTAGCAGTAAACATCCTAAAGCTGAGTTAAGTTCATTAAGATCGTCTCTTATGTACGACATGTCGATGGCATACAATCGAGTGATTCATACATGGCATAAGGATATTATTATCGTTTCGTATTAGCCAGCACTCTATAAGGACTTTATAAAGGTGTATAGCCTCAGTTTTCTTAACATTCCAGTGCTCTCTCATCCAATCCAGTTCTTCGCATATATTGTATGATTGATTTCAGAAGGTTCTGTGTTATTTTCGGCATCTCTTTTTTATTCGTATTACCTTCACATCTACATAATTAAAGTTAATCTTACCTCATCTTCTTATCGAGTAATGTCAGATAGTCCGAGTTGTCCTCTGTTAATGTTTTCATGTAGTGTATCGAAAAATGACAATATCTTTTTGAATGTAGAATTGCTTTTTTCCAATTGTCAAGATTATCGTGAGACGCAACCTTAAAGATTGGAGGAAATAATGCTGCTCTGAAAAGGCTGACTACGTTTTCACGAATAATGCAGTAATTATATATGTATATATATATGTATATATATGTATATATATGTATGTATGTATATACACCTTGATGAGAGAGATTCTGTATAGCCAGTGCGATGGAGTTTAAAGTACCAAGTGAGTTCCGCTAGACCACAAAGAACACAAGATTCGACGTTTTTTAGGGTTTGGTGTGAATTTTCTCCGCAAGTCAATCATTACCAGTAAAACGATGGTCGTTTCTATAGCCGTATCAAGAAGTACTAAATTTTCAAAACGCGAAGAATGTTGACCTGAACTGGTTCTTGCTAGAGTATTTCCGGTATCTTCGCAGGAGAATACCGAGAAATTGAATAACTAAACCACATAGGTCACAACGATCACCGCTGTCTATGTTGTGATATGAAATCTCTTCACAAACCTAACCACTAGACCACAATGGGTTCAGGAATGACAGTTCACTATCGAAAAACGCGAACATCAGCACACTTATACTAGACCCATTATTTTTCTATTACTTTTAGAAAGTTAACGCACCGATGGCTCGACATGAGAGATGAGCTTATTTTTTCTAAAACGACCCTCAGTCGTCTTCTATCACGCTCCCAATGTGGGCTTTTACTGAATTGATAAACAGGATTTAGTCCTCATGTACACAAGGCATAGACGTATAGACGAATCTGTCTTTGTGTATATAAAAGGTACAAGTCAGTCTGACGCAAAGGAATATAATCTGTATGTACGAAGTTTAACACGACAACGCACAGGTGAATCCGACTTCATGTACAGGGAAGGTATTAGCAATCTGATCGACGTCAATCCCATAGCGTTTCGGTCCAACTGAATGCTCACATTTAGTCTAGATTTTGCTTTTTTTTCCACTACCAAGTAAGTCGTATGGGAGATCCCTGCTATATACACATAGTGCTAATGGTTAGTGGATCACCAACCACCTAGTCCTGAGGCTATGTAGCACGATATCAGCTAGAGAATAAGGATTAACCAAAATGTGGACTTCAAGCGACTATTTCATCTCGTGAATGTATACATTGGTGTATGAGTGCATGAATGTGTATGTTTATATGAGGACTGTATCATACATATCAATTTCATCAATTTCTTGCATCCAAGTAGTTGAATGGTAAATGGGAGATGGCAAAGAATCTTTAATAAACTCAATACCGGCGTCAGAGGTCATTATGCTTAGTGGATCCTGTGCGAAGCTTTTGGAAAACAGCGACGTCGGTTACCGAAAACCTCCAATTTATCGTAATATTTTTCTCTAGATGATTAAGCTAACACGAGCTTGGTAAAAACTTTTATTCGGCTAACGTTTGGGGGCCTTCGCCTTCCTCAGAGCCATGAATCATCGATTCGGATCAGTGCGGTTCCGAGGAATGCGAAGGACCAAAACGTTAGGTTTGAAACAACGTGTTAGCTCAACCAATCACTTCAAAATAAGTCGAAGGTTTTCCATAAACGAGGTCGATGTTTTTTAAAAGTTTCGCACGACATTAAACCATTGTCCCTTATGCGGAGCAATCTGTTGTTATAGCAGAAAGAAGAGAAAATCGCAATGTTTAAGTAGACAAATCCCGAAACCATTGCAAGTTCGAGTTTGTTCAGATCATTGCTTCACTTTTGGGAAGATGCCTTATCGATAACATCGGTGAAGAATGTGATCGATATATGCAACATCTTTAAGGTAGTGCTAAAAATCAGAAAATCGGAAATCACCAAGAGACTTCTATCTTGAGAAATGCTTGAACTAATACGCGAACGTGGACTCTCACCAGCCACTGACAACCGCCCACTACTAACTCGAGAACTCGTAAAGTTTTGCAGAAAGCGATAAAAAAAGGGCTCTGGAGAGAAAAGTAGCAGCAATGGCTCTAGCTGCAGAAGTCTCGAACAGCATTCGAAACGCCCACCGAAACTTAGCCAATTACGAGACAAAGAGGCTCGATTTACGATTGCCTTAATATCAGATCAGGTATGGTGGATATATCATCATAATTCCCCTTTCCGAAATATGATACGCAATATCGTTGATCAGCCATACGGCACCCAGTCAAGATAGAATTAAGGTCGAACATCTGAAGAACCTACAAGCAATCGGCATCAACGTTCTAGCTGCGTTCTCTACACGTCCCTGTGAGAATGCAAGATTCCTAGTCAGTGGAAAACCAGCAGGACCTCGTTGTTTTACGAGGAGAAAGAAGTGAACGATATCGGCAACTATCCCACGATCTGCTTGCCGCCGTCACCTAGAAACTCTCCATTCTAGACGTCCACATCAGGACTGGCAGAACACAAGGTGAAGGACAACCATGTGAGCAAACGTTTCGAAGAGTATTTCATTATGTGATTTATATCGATACTGTAATAATGCTCATCGAAAACAGTAGAGTCTGGAATTATCGCTGTGCTTCCGATTGGTTTTCGATTAGCATCACTGCCGCCTGGCTATAAATCACCATGACGAATATTCTTCGAAACGTGTTTGCTCACATGGTTGCCGCCCTTCACCTGGTGTTCTGCCAGTCCTGACGAGGACGTCTAGAGTGGGTAGTTTTTAGACGATAGCAACAGGCAAATTATGGGATAGTTGCCGATGTCGTGTTTCGCTTCTTTCTACTAAAAGACGAGCAGATGAGTAGCTGATAAGAGCATCGAGGATAGAGTGAAGCGACAAGAAAAAAACCCACTCGCGATTTCTCCTAATTTATCGGACGCGTCGGATACCTGGACGCTATGTACGCAGGGTAAAATATTACGCATTTTATCGAAAATATTGTGGAGAGGATATATAAAGAGTGATATAAAGATAAAAAAGCATCACCGAGCGAGTATGGCTCATTCGAGAGTGATGCTCCACTAAGGGAGACCCAACTCGATGCGCGACGAAGATGCCACCTCGAGAAAACGAACTACTGTAGACCATCGACTCTGATGAAGACGAAATCGTCGAAATGTTAGCCGAATAAACAACTTTATCAACGTCGTGCAAGCTCAACAATATAAACACATGTTCATTACGGAGAGGATTTGATAGGCTTACTATGCCAATGAAAGAGAGTGACGTTAGCTACTAAGTACCACGGGAACTCAAACACATAAATGAAGACCACTAGGGAATCCTATAAGAATGACCTTCTTCGAATTCCTAAAGAGAGCAAAACTCACTTAGTCTGATTGTACATCTAAATACGATCTAAAACCCTTTTACGTGACCCGGAGAGATGCAGACCGGCGCCAGGTCGAGTCAATTGACGATAAACAGAAATGGAAGCAGATATATATATATATGTATATATATATATATATATATATATATATAGGAAATAGAAATCATACTTGACCATCGGGAGTACAACGCCCTCTCGTTGTCTGCCGGCTGTACTCAAAGAAAGGTCGCAGATCGTGTTCTACATCGAGACTCATGTTTCCAAGTAAGCTAGGAAAGTCACCTATTTCCTCGCTCATGTACGTCATACACTGACGATCTGAAAGGCAAGCTAAAATCATTACTATTCTGATATTTATCTTGAAATGAATTCAGTAGCAGATTTCCAAAAAGGTGGGGTGGGTGGCGTGAAGATTCTACAGCAGGAAACAGTGATAGTTATTAAGACTTCAGTAAATAATTTGAAGGTCCAGTTGGAGTCAAACACGTTTTTTAATGTTGGTTAGCTAATGGAAAGTAATTATGAGTATTAGCGCATACGAGCCTTTCATCACATTCCACAAGTAGGTTTCGTTGCCCGATTGTTCTCCTCCTCCTCTCATTATCGACATTATGTTCGCATTGGAATCAACCGATATCTGCAATTTTGGACTCAAATCTTCTGTTATTGGACACTATGTATAGCTGTTTATTTACTGCCTACCATTTTTTCATGAAAGGGTATTAAGGAAATACAACCGCAATGATGCTGAGATATTTGCAAAATCCAGACCTCAGACCAGATTCGAACCCCTGATTACCCTTTTCGGGGACTCATCTGTAACCCACTGCACCACTGAGGCCATGGCGTTGACTTTCTCTCAGCCAGCTTTTTGCTCTAACGGTGTCATCTACAATCATCTGCCAACGAGAATGATCTGGAAAACACAAATCGGCATAGAATATGGAATCTGAGGATCACGGAACAGAAATTGCTGATTGCCGAGTGCCGATTTGTGCCCACAAGACCGATCCTGTTGATGAACGATTGCTGATTAGGATAAAAACTAGTTTAATGAAAGGCAAAACCAGGGCCTCAGTGGTGCAGTGAGTATGACGTGAGCACCCGGAAAGAGTAATCTTGGTTTCGAATCTGGCCAGAGGTCCGAGTTTTGCATGGTCGAATGAATACTGTTTTTCTACTACTACTCTTTAGAATTCAGCTATAATCTCTTGAATAGTACCAAGTTTTGTTCAGTGTTTCACCTTGTCAACAACGACGGTGTTAAGTCTGTTACGAAACCTCGGTGAGCATGACAATCTTGACAAATATTTAACACTTTTATTCCACATATTTCCATCTAGCGCAGCAGTAATAGGTGCCCTGAAACACACATATGGTCCTTGGTTCAATCCCGCTCCCGGGGTTCACGAAACCTTACATCCCTACGGGGTCAGAAAATTAGTACTAGACTGTGTAGGAGGATTGCAGCACTTACTTGATACATCGCTAGGTCGTCAAAGCTCATTGCATAGGCTTCCTATGCATTCAATCACTTCTAACAATGCTTAATAAAATCGTATGAATGGTGCGTTCCTCAGGGATTTTCCTACACTGAACGGTTTACCCTCATCATTTATTCTACCTATGAGCACATTCCACATATTTCACACATTTCACACACACAAACACACACAAACACGCGCAAACACGCACACACACACAGACACACACAAACACACACAAACACACACACACACAAACACACACACACACACACACACACACACTGTTCTTAAGGAAAACACCACTGTACTCCACTAATTCCACTTCGACATTACAAAACGTCTTTATACGGCTTCATACAGTTCGCGTGCCTAGCCTAATTCAAAGTACGGCTATCTCTACTATCCATTCAAGGTGATCCGCTTCAAAAATAACTTGTCAATCATGGCTCCTGCTAAACATATTCACGACTAGTTTTTTCGGAGCACGCTGTGAATTATATGCGTTCCATATGGTTCATTGCTCCTTACCGCAAGAAATCCTTTGGAGCAGTAACTTAACCTTAATTTACTGCCTATTCTTTTTCGTGGTAGGGTACGATGTTAATTATAACACAAGGATGCTGAGATATGAGCAAAATTCAGATGCTCAGTTTGGCTTCGAACTATTCGATCATCCTAATCAGGCGCAATCGCACTATCCACTACACTAGTTGGGGCTCTTGATTTGACTTTCTATAACCCAGTTTTTTATTATAGCAGTGCAATCAGTTAATCACCCGTGAACGGGAATAGTTTGAGGAGCACAAATCGGTATTGAACACAGGCTGAAGCTGCAGTTGAAATCACAATGTTTAATTTTTATTTACCGCTTTTTCTAATTGCCTAAAAAAGAGAAGCGCAGTGGTTAGTGATGCTGTCGATCAGAAAGCAAAAACGGTAGTTTGATTTCCTCACCAACGCAGTCCTTCAACCGACATGGGAACGCCCTAGCGCTATCACCAAGATTGCAGACGAATTTACTCGACCAGCATTCTACGACGTTTATAATGAAGAGGAAATCTTCAAGCAGCAGCTGAAGCAACACGCAGAATGTTCGAAGGCCACTGCCGATGTTGGAAGCGAGGAAGTGAAGCGAATGCAAGAAGTTCTGGGACCCACACAGTTGATGTGATAACGGGTCATGTAAAAATGTAAAAAGAAAATGCCAACTGTCCTAGCCGCGTTTTGCCTTCTTCAGAAGAGTCACAACCTTTTTAAGGTTGCAAAGACAGGGCTTGATAACAATCTCGCATCAGCTCAACAATAGTACTTCGTAAGATTCAAATGCACTGTAAGTTGTAAGAATTCACAGCTGTGAGATCAATTCCTTTCATTACGGATTTCTCTGTAAACACCTAGGCAATACTTTGGCAACGCCAAGGATGCGACTTTGCTACAATTACATCTATAAAAGTCTCCACAGCGACTTGTCATCTTATAATCGTTAAGAAATCGTAGCTATTGCCAACATCTGCGTTGAAGAAGTTATCGGGTGGATATGGAAACCATAGAAAAATAACCTGATAGCTCAAAATAAGCAGCCAGAAAGAATGAATCGTATATGATTCACACGTTCATGAATGTGTTAATATTGTTTCATTGTGGTGACGAACAAGCTGTTAACAATACCTTTTAAATTTTGTTGAACCATTCAAAATACTCGTTTTAGTACAGAAAAACAAACTGCGTACAGGTTTTTTTTACAGAGCACGTTAGAGTGGTTCCCCAAGCTGACAGTGTTTTACAGTGTTTTACCTGTCAACGACCAAGGAATTCAACCAAAATGATGCTGAGATAATTGCAAAACTCCGAACCGCATGTGTCTTCGGTGGGGAACGAACTCGTTATAAGTCTTTCCGGGCGCTAACGCGTTCACCACCAAATCAGGATGGTCTTTCGTTTCGTCTGCATCTCAGTTAATTTTATCGATCCTTGCCATCAGCAGTCACCCATCAACGGGATTGATCTGGGGAGCTCAAATCGGCAAGTGAACCCAGTTAAGCTGTGGCTGTAATCTAAATCACAATGTTAACTTTTTAAACGAAGAACCCACATGGTGTGGTGGTGAACGCGTTATCCTCCGGAAAAGGTACTTTGCAGGCGCGTTCGTTCTACATCGTCTACATCGCAGACACCTGCAGTCCAGAGTTTTGCAAATAACTCAGCATCCCTATGGCTGAGTCACACGTAATACGCTGCCGTGAGAAATTGTAATAGGCAATAAATAAAAAGTCAACATTGATCAGCGAATTGATTTGAAGGAGTTACAAGAATGATTTGCTCAAAACTCCTGCAGTGATGAATTCTATACCAGTAACTAGGATATATACTCCACCCTTATTCTAGAATTCACAAATGAGTATTCTAGAAGTCCACCAATGTAGAATGAATGGCTTAGTTACAGGCCAAAGGGGCGAACCAGCAAATGTTTCGGTGCTTTATAGCAATGTCTTATACAGACGTGTAATCTTTGATATCACTAATAACATAAACTAAGAACCTCATTGTACATATTGAATGTGAAGAAGTCGTTGTCAACAAGAAATTTCGCTGTTCGAGGCATGCTTCGTCTGAAGTGGTATGGTGACACTGGGTCGAAGACGAGCAACGCCATTGATGGAAACTCCTGGAGTCAACACAGTCGGCTAGATACTTATGAGCAGGGCTATCATACTATATTTCTACAGACTTCCAAATAAGGTTTTGAGACTTTATTTCTCTCGTTTGCGAAAAAATTGTGACAAGAAAAGAGTGATGTATCAAGATGAGGTGGTCTGATTTGTAGCGTGAGGAAATGATTTCGGGAAAATGTGTCACTGAGATATTATATAGAATGGACAGGAAGGATTTGAAAAAAATCTCATAATGAAACTTACCGGATCACTTCTCTTGAATTTCGGCTTCGCCGCTGGACCCTAAAGAGTAATCTTGAGTGTGATTCTAGCAGTAGAATATTTTCAGTAGAACACATGGAAGAAGCCAATATCGAACAACCATCTTCATAAAATCATAGGATATCTCACCGAAGCGTAAGGTACATTTACAAACGCCTTCTCGTAGACGATTTCCTTAGATGGAGAATTTCGATGGCATTTCACTACGATCTGACTGTCTTTGATGAGAGTGAGCTGGTTGAACTCGATCTAACCAACGAAAACCTTTCATTCAAACTACGAAGCTTATGCTAAAAGTAGCGTCATTTCGTGAGAAAATACAGATTTACCTTCGTCTCTTCCCCAAGAAGAACTTCGCCCACATTGTTATTAAGTAGCGGTTGATAAGAACACCTTAAAAGTGAAACATTTCTCAGAAACGGCTTCTCAATGTTGCCATGTCCTTCCCATCTGCTGATGAATAATAAGCTTAAAATACCTATAACAATTAGTGCAGTTAGCTAAATTTGATGAGGATAGTATAATACTGTTGAAAAAGTCGGTCTGAGATTTATGTAAACCACAAAAAATTGAAAGAATGACGCCTTTCTCGGTCTCGGAAACTGAAGAAGGCGATCTTGTTGATCGGTCGCAGTTAACCTTGAGCAAATAGCACACATATCCTTTGACACAAATTTCAGTGAACGCAACAGCTAAGTTCGTTGCAATCGAGAAAGTCCCGGTTCAAACTGCAGTGATTAATTTTTGTTCATTACAAATGCAATCTTCATTCTTATACGAGCAGTCTAAAGATGAATTACATCTACCATGTATTTAACTTGCTTCTTCTTATCGACATTGCTAAGACCTTTAGCAGAACTAAGTCAACGGTTGTGGAAGTGTTAACGAGATTACAGATTTAATGAAACGTCTTGTTGTTAGAGATTTCGAAGAAAGTCTCTATTGCTTTAAAAAAAAGATGTGCGTCAGATTCCGCGTTTGCTTTTCGGTATTCCAATGAAGCAACGCTTGCTTTTCGTTTCCAAATTTGAACAGGACTCTGACGAACGTTTTTGAACGCCACGGTGGAGACACTGAACGTAAACCCCTTCGTGGTGGTCTTTTTGCAGTTTATCGCGCATTTTCTCCTAACATTCCAAATATATCTTCGCTATCCTCGCCGAAAGTTGCCGTACCAGCGACACCTTTCGTGACAGAGCGAAATAGAATTTTTATCGTCGAAGGATCTGAAGGAAGTGAAGGGACGATGCTTCCTGAGTGACAGTTCCTTGGCAGGTTATCGATGTCAAAAAACATAAAACCCGATTTTTGGATGAAACCACAAAATCGGTTTTTGAGTGCTCTTAGTTGATAAAACCCAGACATTTGCCTGATATCAGCAGGAAGAATGTAATCGACATATTTGTCTGTACAAAAATGCATATAGGCGCTCACCTAGACTAATATGCAAACAGTTATCATAAATTTATCATATAACTGAAGTTCGACCAACGAATTCATAACGGATTCCAACAGGCGGTGAGTAGACAGGGATATTTGGCCACGGCCCCAATAAAACCCGTTGGTTAGTGGTCGTTTGCTAAAAATAACTGGACGTACGTCATGTTCGTGTCGACGAACGAGTCCCCATCACCGGTGGGCTGAGACAGTTCGAGATATCCGTACTCGTCGAGGGATACGAAAGGGCGCATTGCTGGGACACACATAATATTCCTGGAATGTTATTAACTATTGATCTGGAACAGAATATATTCCCACGAGAAAAATTTTCCTGTTTTTAAATTTTTAAGGAAATTTTACAAATCCTAAGTTTATAAGATGTACCCTCGCTGTTCAGACGAGATTAGTTGCCGAAATTTTTCGAAGTTTAGGAATTCCACAATTATTTTGTGAAACGTTCAGAACATTTTCAAGTACTCCCATTCAAGAAAACATCGAGGTTCTGATATAGTTTACAGAGTTTGTAGCTAGATGCCATTCCCTTTATAAGAACTCTTAGGTCAGGATTATTTTTATATTGAGAGAAACTATTTATGTTGCTTAGGATAGATTACAATTTCCTATGTTTTATCTGCCTTTTTTGCAAATATTGCTAGAGTAAATCAGTCTCCAGAATTGAATGTGAATAAGTGTACTTTCTATAAGCAGATTCTTCTTTCGTGCCTGCTTTCCATTTCCTAAATCATCAAAATACTTCTAACTCAGTAACTGTCTGCTATTTTAGGCTGCCAGGACGGATAGGTGGAGAAAGTCATAGAGGCATAGAGGTTTAAATACAGTTTCGTACAGGTATCTATGAAGTTTCTAGTATCCCTTCTTTGATGAGCTTACACGAGGTTAATAAAGACATTTATTTTCCGCTAACGTCTCGACGTCATCGTCTTTATCAGAGCTGATGATCCGAGTCCACGGTCCACGCTTGTTCTTCGTCTCGATGTAGCGGCTTCGCCTTCGTGTCGAGTCAGGTCTTCTTCAGCGGACCATCTCCTCGAATGAACAAGCGTGGGCCATCGACTCGGATCATCGGCTCTGATAAAGACGATGACGTCGAGACGTTAGGTGAAAATAAATATCTTTATTAACCTCGTATAAGCTCATCAAGGAAAGAATATATGCTGATTAGTGATACCGAGGTTAAAAGAAAGTCGGTTTTGAAATACTGTCATTGATCTTGGCCAAATGAAGTTTATTGTATTTTAAAGGTGTGCACTGAAGAACGCCTAATTAAGAATTCGTCCAATGGCTTGTCAGTCAGAAGCGAGAGTGCCCTATGTTGGTTGCGTATTGCGTAGATAAAATGTCCAAGAGCTAGACGTTGATCTATATTACCCCCACTCCAAAAGATAACAAATGGCTCATATCTGCCATCCTGAAAAGTATAGTAAGTAGTGGCAGCGATTTCGTTGCACAGCATGTTCATCTTTTTCACTAAACGAATTTACATTCCTATCGAAGATTAAGCCTAAACTCGAGCTGAGTTGAGCTATTGACTAGGCTCCACAACAGTCACTGTGAATGAAAAAAATCACACTTACGGTCTCTGAAAACTGACAAATAAATCCCTAATGTGACCCTATAACTCCATGTAGAGCGGTCAGTGCTATGAACTTTGCCTTTTTTCTTTCAACAAAAACGGAGAACTTTCGAGCAGTCTTTAAAAAGTAATGCGAATGATTTAAGAACACTATAGAAGTTGCCAGTTATAAACAAGACAGTGTCGATGATTGCTGACAACGTACTTCTCACGAAATAATCAAACAAACAAGTGTAGTTGGTAATGGTTGGCTATATCTACCTGATGCGAGAAACGCTGCTGTCCACGTTCATGTCGAAGGTAGGCAGTATTGGCCACCTGCATTCGTTCTCCATAATGCTCGTTAGTGCTTAAATGGCTCATTTTCATTATCATTTCGATAATTTGCAGTAATGTATGAATATTGTCACGATGGCATTACCTTCCTGCGACAGTGGAAAGTAAAACTGGTCGAAGGATTCTGAAGTCTCGACATAGGTAAGATACCAATGGTTACTGTACAGGTAGAACGAAGCAGCTAGAATGCCAGTGACAATAAGCAGAGACTAAAAATCGAACATTTTTGAAACAGAAGAACAAACAGAATGTGTCTTCTCAGATTTTCTATTCTGCAGAGATTGGTTAGACAGCTCTTCGTGATTTGTTATCTTCACAGAACAAAAATCACTGAACTCCAAATAGTTTAGAAGATTAAACACCATCTTAGAAGCGGCAGTGGACTATTTCTCACCCACGTTAATTCATTTAGTTAAATATAAGCTAAACAAAAGCTTTCCATTAAACTTCCTTGCTGCGCATAATATCAATAAACAAAATAAAGCACAAAGCTCTCGGCGTTGATCAATCCCTGAGAGGGGTGCGCCATGCATTCAACTTCAGTAAGCATCGTTGGAGGTGATTGAATGCATATCTGGCCTTAACAATGACTCGCGGTGGCCTACCAATGTATCAAGGAAGTGCTGCTATCCTCCCAGACAAGCCTGGTACTAGTTTACCTACTCCAGAGAGATGGAAGGCTTGGTGGGCCATGGGCGCGGGGAAGGATTCCACGTGTGTGTTGCAGGGCGCCTCCGACCACTGCGCCACACGCGTCTTTATTAATATCGGTACAAGCGTATAAACTGATATAAGCATGTGTGCTTCTGCAACTTCTACATTTTCTTTAACCATTTACTACCAAAACAGTTGCCGTCTGACCATGGTGGAGGTATGATAAGATAAGGTCAGATGACAGGAGAATCATGAGCTAAGGTTTGAAAAGAAGAGACTACGGGAACTTACTGTAGTCTGCGCACCGGATATCATCGGTAGAGATGCTAAAATGAAGCTGGGAAGAGAAAAGTTGTTTCGGTTTCTTTCGGAAATTTCAACTACACTATGTCTAGAGATCTGGAAATTTCAACTATGTTAAATACGTTAAAGTCCCAATCGTTTCACGACGATAGCACATGAGAGAATTCATTAATTTCATCTCTTAAAATGATTACAAATGTTTCAGAGCAAAGATTTCGCTTCTAATTCATAAAGAATTCTCGAGAGAAAGGCTAGGATATCGGTGGATCTACTGCAGATCGTCAGTGATGAAGTCAGTGATCGAACTAGCTCACGCACGCAGAACCGGTTCTCTTGAATCTCATCCTAGTCGAAATTGGACGACGCTGTCCACATCACGCGGTTCACCTCATATTCTCAGCATGGAAATAACGATCAGTACGTTTTCGTTGCACAGCACTGGCCAAAGGTCTTCTCTGATGCTTAATACTCGTAGGAATTAATGAAGTATTAGGAGCATCTATCAAACCTGATCTTCCTCTAAGCATATCGTATTGCACACCTTTGGAATTCAGCTGCCGATTTGCTTATTTCTATTTAACTTTGAAGCAACGTATAACTAAAAGAAATTGTCTTATATTGTAACAAGATTACTGCTAGTTTAATTTGGTTAAAATTACAAAAGGAACACGGTTTTTCAAAGATATCAAGGTGAACTAGGCAACGCTTCCATCTTTGATAGGAAGAAACGGGAGCAAATCCGCGAAAATGTCTGTTTTCCATGGTCAACTTACGACTCTTACACTAGTAAAATGGGAGGGAAGATACCTTTGATGATATCCTGGAGTAATCCGGTGAGCTTCGCTATTATTTCCACTTGAATGAAAATTTGCTAGCCCTACAAGATGCCCTTTGGGTAATGGAGCAAAATTTGCGCCTTGAGTTGAAGTTGCCGGGATGTAAGACCCTTCCTCAGCCTGTAAGAACCTGCCGAAAATGAATGAAATTCTTGCTGTACAATTCAGTCAACCTCCCATGAGCGCCATTCGGTAACAATGGGACGATAAACCATTTCAATGACAGAAATAAGCATGCGAAGAATCACACTGAAGCATCGGAGATCGGAGATCCGAGGAAGTGAACAAGTGAACTCTGGAAACGCCAACATTATACCCAGATTTGCTTTAAGAAGAAGATCAATCGAGCACTGCAGAATGCCGGAAAGAGGCCTGGTTTAGTTTTGACACATTCGCGACGACCTCAAATGCGGTCAAATAAGGTGAAATAATGACCGCTTTCAATTTTAAACAAGCGTATTTCAGTCCATAGAGAATTTTCTAGTTTGGAGTAAAAGCTCTTAGAATCTAAAGACCTTTGCGTATAAGGTACATGTTCTTAGGCCTACGACGATATCTAATTTTCGTCTTTTTCTTCGTCAACGCTTGGATTTCGAACACAAAGGACATTGAACAAGAAGAATCCTATAAAAGTAAAGACGATGATGTTCTCCAATGAATCCTTGATGTTCGCGCCGACGCTTGTCTGCTGGAAGTCCCGGAAAATGGAAGCCTCTACAGTTTTTTACGAATCTTATTCCTAAACAAATTTAAAGGTACACGAATAGTTCATGAAAATTTTTAATATCACTAGAACGATCAAGTAAAGTCTCTTCTGCAAGTACGTAAAGTTCACATCATCTCTACTCTTGATGGTCGAATCACTGTCTGTTGTCGAAAAACCAACTTCGTCTCGAAGTTTCTTTCACACAAAGCTCTGCCAGTGGATTTTCACAGAAGACAGTACCACACACTAAGCTGCAGGTATTGCTTTCATCCTTTACAACTACGTTCGACTACTTGATAATGAAGCAATTTATATTTTTCAATATGTTTTATGATCTCAATAATGCCATTCTTCAACAGAACTGGATCACTATGCTTTAATTAGAAACCATCTCTAAAGGCGATACATAATCGTGGCATCTTGTCCTCGTCCGAAGTCGCACAACTAAGAATTGAGGCCAATGGACACTGTCGAAGAAAAAGCCCTGCCCTGGTTTTGCGGTAACTGTGCATACATGCGCGGATATCTTCAGTTTCCTCTGGCGATCGCTACGGAGAAAGCCTCATTTCTTTTGCCGCTCGTGGTCCGTATTGAACAATTCGTCTGAAAAGGATTCTTGAAATTTACTGGAAGTAGAAATAGCCGTTTATCACGAGCACGGTGCTGGTTCGAGGCCACACAGTGCTCACCAATCCTATCATCCTCTGGGCTCGGGAAATTGGCATCAGACTTACCTGAGAACAAGCCACTTCTTGTAATAGAAGTGGAAATGCTTTAGCCCAGCGCTATTTGAGGACTCTAGTGAGAATCGACTTGACCAGTATTCAACTACATTCATAACGAAGATGGTAAATGCTCAAACAATAGCTAAATCAAAATTCAAAACCTTTGGTGGATGATGGACATGAGGAAGCAAATCGAATGCAAAAGTGCACAGTAAATGCGAAGAGAGGTCGCATGAAAGAATTCGTTTCATGGACCACATGTGGCAAAACGTCTCTGTTATGTAAGCTATCGACTGAATACAAGAAATTTAGCTAATAAACCCGTTTAAAAACAGTCGGAGATAGCGTGCATTGGAATCAATGCACATGGTTAACTTTGACCAGCAACACATGCACTATTACCAATACACACCATCATCTGTTTGTTGAAGCACCTTATAACACAGCTGTAAGCTTCATAATCAGTTCTAGTTAAAGAAAGGATGGTTAGCACTGGAAAGATTCGTTGGGGATTGAAGTAGGGTTGGAATGAGTTCATATGAATACGAAAGCTGTCCTGGTGATCTTAACTGTTTGTGAAGAATAAATTTGTGAACAATAAGATCTGTATATTCTTAATTATCCCTCTATCGAAAACATCGAGCAACTTCGAATGTAAAGAGGAGAAATGAGTTAAATAAATATGAAAACAAAGCAAAAGAGGTTACTCGTATCGCCATAAACTAAACAACAGGAACCATCATGAGTATTCAGTATGATTTAGATGAATTTCCGGCCACGTGAAGGCATGCAGAAAACTTGAGGCTTTGTCCACGTAGGTTTCAGAGGGAAAAAACCACGCAAGTTAGTGTCATTTTTCTGGTTTTGTTATCTACAGTTTCAAAGAAAATAGAGCCGAAAACGATAGAACCCAAGAATCACATCTTCAGTTTTGGCATGACTTTTTTAGAATAGAACTGGATATCACAACGTTTTACTTTTTATTTTCTGCCCACTACAGTTCTCACGGTAGGGTTCTAAGCGAAATACAACCACAATGTTGCTTAGATATTTGTAAAACTCTGGACCACAGGTGTCTTAGTTAGGGAACGAACGCGCTATTGTCCTTTCCGGAGAATAACGCGTTCAGATCAATCCCGTTGACGGGTGATTGCTGATGGCCCTGATCGACAGAACTAGCAGAGAGACAGGCGAAACGAAGGACCCGAATGGTGTGGTAGTGAACCCGTTACTCACCGGAAAGGACAATAGCGCGTTCGTTTTCCACCTTAGACGCCTGTGGTCCAGAGTTTTGCAAAAATAAACTGGATATTTCTCACTCAGACATGCAAGGTAACAATCCTTATTACTCATAACTCCGCATGAAAGCTGCGTTACAAGTACGGCCTCTATCACTCCCATTTTCGAGCTAGCGTCGAACAATGGATTCTGCTCATTCGAGAGAAGGGAAGAGCCTCCCAACCTTCTTTCACATTGTTCATTAGCAGAAGTGACCATTCCATCGCAAGTCGCTTCTGTCCTTCTGTTCGTCTATAAGGTTAAGTCATCCATAAGGTAAATTTTTCAACATGGCATATATACCTGGAACATACAGATGCATTTCTTTCGTTAAGGGTGAATACAGAGTCAGGAAAAAATCCTTTCCCATGAACATCGTTTATTTTAGGTTCCACTGAAAACGAATCTTTCTACGTGCGTGTTCGAAATCAAGCAGTGTTCGCTCCCATTGCTACTGTTGATTAACGCTTTCGCGATGGCGCCCCATTTTTGCCAGTGGCCCAATGGGACATGAGCACTTTTTTGTCGGCTGCGGGATCTATCGTTTTTGACGATAGAGAAAAACTCGATATTCCTGTTCAGCAAACACGAGGTGTTACTTTATTCTTTATTTTGTTAAAGTTTACGTTCCGGCTGGTTCCGCTTTCTTCAGAGCTTGGAAGGATACACTGATATGCAATTTACAAGGAATTGTTTGTGAGGGGTCGTTGTACCCGGTACAACTTTTAGTCACATTCTTTCCGGCGGTTTAGTTAGGCTTTTTTAAAAACATTTTACACTTAATATGACCCGTCAGCACATGTACTATGTGGATCACAGCACTTCTTGCATTCGATTTTCTTCGCATTTATTCTTCAGAATGGTCTTCGAACATCTAGCGTGTTCAATCAGCTGCTGCTTGAGAATTTCATCTCTGTGAATGTCGTTGAATGCTGGTCGATTCGATTCTCCTTGCAATGTTGGAAATAGTCGAGCTAAGGCATTCTCGCCTGAACTGGAGTACAGTATTGAGAGGGAGTCGAACCAGCAACTTGCTTCTTGATGAATGGCATTACTAATCATTGTCTGCAAAGAACTCAGTTAGTGACAGCAATATACTTGAATGGTGAAGCACAGTAACATAATATAGTAAACAGTAGCACACCATGCACACCTCCACAGCGATAGAGGAAAACCTCCTCCTACTTGTTCGCATAGTTAAATGCAGATGTTTTTAACTACCTGAGTCCTCTATTTATCGAAAAAATATCGTCTATTGTAGGACAACCTGCGTGTATGTAGCATCTAAAATTGTCCCAACTTCACGACTGTATCAATGACCACTTAGATGACCACATACTGAACTTTAATTCGATGAAAGTAAAACTGATTAGCATCTTTGTGCTCTTCCCATACGTTAGTGTATGGACATGCTCGTTCATGATTGTGTTTTGAACATTGACATGGTTGTCCTTTAACACTTTCGCGACATCGCCTAATTTCTACTTTTTGCAGAGTGGACGACGCCTATTTTTTCGCTGCGCTTACTGTGACACCTGTGGGTGTAACATCGGCCACCCTAGCAGTTTTCTTCTTGTGGCCCCACCCTTTTAGTTGTGATTTCCTCCTATCAATCCGCTCTTCTCTGCGTTTTAGAAGAATTTCTCTTCTTTTATCTTATATATGCTCCATGTCTTCTACACACCCACCCATATTTCCAGTTCATATGTAGCCCTTGTGTATGAAGAAAAACACTCGGTCACTATGTAATCGTACTGCTGTGGGCATTTAATGAAGTTCTATAAGTTCTGCAAAGAATAATACATTGTTCACTTTTTACTTTTGATATCGTCTCATTACAAACAATACCTAAAAGTCATCAGAACTACTGAAAATTAGAAAACAATGAGCTGCTTATCAAAAATGGTACTGCACTCTGCATGCTTCGTCAGTTCTCCGAAGCAGAGACATTCCTGTGTCCCTCCTCTGAAGAAGATATCCTTCCATGGACGACGACCACCATAGCATCTATATTGGATAAAAGAATAAAACTCTCGGCGTTGATCAATCCCTAAGGAATACGCTATGCATTAGACTTCATTAAACATCGTTGGTGATCGAATGCATATCTGGCATTTTACAATGAATCGCCATGGCCTACTGATCCAGTGCTGCTATCCTCCTAGACAAGTCTGGTACCAGACTGCAACAAGTATAGGATGAAAATTCACGTGCACCAAAATAAACCACCGTAAAGAAAATGACACATAGGTGTATTATCGGCAACTCCCATAAAACGATTACGACACCTATAGATGTCATTAGTCGCGAAAGTGTTCAATCTGTTGTCATATTTACTGAAGATCATATGTGTTGAGAACCCTAACATGGTGAAGCTTAGGAACCGGTGGTGTCATTCATGGTCTCAAGGTGGATATCCAAGATCCCTAAGAAAAGTAATATTTTGCTTTATTATATATGTGTTAACGCTCTTTAAAACGAATAACACAAGAGATCCTAAAAGAAAGCTGGAAAATTGATTTCCAGCTAGCTTCCCGTTGAATGCATTAGGTTCAGAAAGTCATGTTCATATAAATAAATAGCAACATGTACCGCAATGCCAGAGGTACAAACTCATCATGAAAAATAACAATGCACTACGATTTCGACGGGTCGTCATCAAGTGAAGCGAGAATCGTCACTGGGAAACGCTTTTATTATCCGTACATCCGCTCTCGGTCGATCTTGACCGTCCGTGTCAACCTTTCCCATATTTTGCACGACCTGCATTGTGGTTTTTGGAAACAAGCTTTCGGTGAAATACCTATTTCGAAAAGAAACCTTCATTCCCGCCGCCACTCGTCCGAAAATTGTATGCTTCCCATCAAGATGTTGCGTAGGAGCTAGGGTTATAAAGAACTGCGACCCATTCGTATTTGGACCTGCATATAACATTTAACAGAAACTGTGTAAATAACAATACCGAGAGGTGAAGTTTAACTTTTACTGTCTCCCGCCAATGGTTCTTTAGTGACAGGATATTATTTGAAACAAAACTACAAGGATGTTAAGATATGAGCAGAAATCAGAACCTCAACTGAGATTCGAACCCATGAAAAGACGCGGAAAAAAAGATACCTGCATTCGCCATAGACAAGATGCCAGCTCCTGTATGTTTCAGCTTCTCCGATATCTCGTCTGCAAATCGATCACCGTAGATGGAAGCTCCACCTCTGCCTAAATCCTTAACATTGAGACCATAATGGAGAGCTCTAATGAGGCCATCTACCTGTTCCGGTTGGATCTCCTCCCTGTATCATAAAGTCGGCTATGATCCTATGGAACAGCGTTCCGTTATAGTACCCTCTCCGAGCTAACTCGCTGAAATTCCGACACGTTTTCGGAGCATGATCCCAATACAACTCCAAACAGATCTTGCCCATACTGAAACATTGAGCTCACAACACTAGAGAAAAGTCGGCAAAATTAAAAAGTTTATGGCATACCTGGTCTCCATCATGACGAACGGAGGCCTGTCGTTAAGTGACATAGGTCTGGATGACAAAAAATTAAGCGAACTATTAAGCGTAGGACAACTTCAGCAACAGACGTCACAAAATCCTAGGGTAACCGCGTACGTGATTACGGACGGCGCTTTTTTCCAACTATATGCGACGGCTAGATTTTGTTGTGCCTGAATATGTAAATGTTTTGTATGGAGTGGACGGGGCTGTTTATTTTGTAGACCTACAGGTATGACGAAGTTTGCTGTTACATTTTTCTTTCCAACAACTGTCGTTTTTCGTGTGGAGTGTTACGTGCTTTTTGATGTGAAGTACAACCACAACGATGCTGAAATATTCTCAAAACTTGGACCCTAGGCCAGATCGAACTAGGATTATCCTTTCTGGGGATTCGCGTTTTACATACTGCACAACAGAGGCCGTAGAATTGGGGTTTTTGTTCTTTACTTGTTTAATAGATCTTTATTACTTCCACTTTAAAGCTTTTTTCATATTTTATTTGGATAATTCCAGGGCTCGTATGGATATGCAGAATCTCGTGAATAATCTGAAGAGCACTGCACTTACCGTCGGAGAAATGCTCACTCCAGTGCTGAAACAGAGCAGATTTCGGGAGACCGGTGTTTTGACACCAGACGAGTTTGTCATTGCAGGTGATCACCTCGTTCATCATTGTTCGATGTGGAAGTGGTCCAAGGCTGCTGATAGTAGCAGGTAGATTATGTCCATGAGAATCTGATTGTCATAGGTTAATTAGAGAATTTAAGGATTCACTCCTACCTTCCTGAAGACAAGCAGTTTCTTATAGTGCGGAACGTTCCTTGTCATAAAAGATGTCGCCAGATGGAATATGATCCCAGTCAAGAGAAAGTGCGTTTTCTTACCACAAAGCTTTGACACATGCATTCAAACTGGTCACAGAGTAGCCGGTGGGACAACATCTTCTCTCGGAACATTAGCGCGCTATATGGCTTTTCCAAAAAGATTCCATCACTCGAAGGAAGGTAGTAGTTCCACAGTTTTTCTATGAGACACTGCATTTTAAATGTTTTGAATGTGGGGTGCTGCTTACAGATATCTCACTATGTCTCACCGTTGCCTCACAACGGTTTACCGTCTTATCGTTACTGAGAGGCGAACCTGAATGTCGGACTGCGTTGTGCAGCGGGGGATTGATCCCCCGGCAGTCCTCCAAGCTGAGAAGGAGTCCGGCGTTTCCATTAGGAAGCCCAGCTAAGAGTAAACCAATACCAGGATCCACCACCGTCCTGGTATCAAACCAATCGCATTTTGGCAAATCTCCCTCTGATCCACAAGGGCTGCGACTGCCTGTGGTGGTGAGCAAAGTTTGGCTATGGTAACCTCGAGACTCCAGAGAAACGCAATGGCTAAACCAGCAAAGCTCCAAAAAATGGAGAATATGCCAGCGCCTGCACAACCAGTGAGGACAGGCCGTCCAAGTATCCAGCTGTGTAAGTCTTACCGTGGAGAGCTTGATACTGTGTGTTCCTTCCCGAGCTCTTTTGAGGTACAACTGAGGCCCATATGTTGTATGTGACGCCCAGCCTTTGTTCACGTACCTTTCCACCGAGAGTCGCTTTTGATCTGTGTTGAACCCATCTTACTCTACAATGTGCCACGTGTCCATGAAGCGAACTCGCTCGACGCACCTCGGATAAGGGACATCCATTTCTTTGTCACCTACTAGCTAGCATTATGGAATCGAAATTACATTCATTGCAGATTTTATCATCGGAAGAGGTCGGTGCCGAAGATGGATTTGCTGGTGACGAAGATAGTGGCTGGGTTGACACTCACTACTTCGCCCACGAAATGAACGAGCAGTTGAAAAGTGTCGATTTACTAGTTGCTGTGGGTCTTCTTCGTTTGTCTGCCGAGTTAAAGCTCTTACTATGTTTTATGTCGCTGTGATGTCGAAGTTGTCGCCTTTATCTGTGTCATTCGTGTTCAGGGATCGGAGCTAGCAGGTGGTGAAGGTGATGATGAGAATGAAACAGCTATGGATCTTGATGACCTTGTTGAATCTGGTGGATTGGAAGATATCGACCCAAACAGGTTATTTATCACCTTTTGAAATATTAGAATACACTTCCACAGTACATCGACCGACGATCGATATTTTCAGATATATTATTCCGAGATCAACAGGACTGGCTGAAGTGGAAAGACCTCGGACATACGACCTACATATTACATACGACAAGTATTACCAGGTAAATATTTGTTTCAAATTTTGCATGGGTTCATGTACACGTCTTCCTCTTCCGTTTTTTTTTATTCACAATTTTCGTCCTATTATCATCTTACTGATTAACTGTTATGACGGAAAACATCGGAGGAAGTACCAAAAAAAGGTTCGAGAGTCGTAGTTCAATGTTCGACAGAGCTTTTACTGCTTGTCTTGCTACCTAGTTACCAGTTCTTTATGAACATACACAAGGCTGCTAAATGGCACTTATCCCACGTGGTGTCAGTTCATAAAGCCTTTGAGACCTTCCTAACCAGTACTAAAAACCGAGTATAGAAACAAGGACGAATAATGCTTTTGTGGGACACATTCTTGATCCTGTAGAAACTTTGCTTCGGTTTATAAAAAGTGGACGATAAAGTGATGGATGTTTTCAAAACTGTTGCCAAGTGATTTAATCCTTCCAGTGTCATTTCGACAACTGACGATAATTGTTGAACCGCTGTAGTAGTTGAGGAAGCGAGACTTCTGTGATGTGAAAGTATACATACTCATTTGAATTCCTAACGAGCCTGAAGGCATGAGTGGTGCTGGTCTCATGCTGCTCTACTTCTATATGATTCCTCCTTCATGTTGATCTCCATGTACACTGAACGTCCAAGATTCATGTACGAAAACCTTTGTGCTCGGAGAACCATTCATTTCGATTCGTTCGCCTTGGCAGTATAAGTTCTTCATGGACTGAGTCTTCGTCCTGTTTATACGTAGTCCGATCCTTTTTCTCCGCTCGTCGAACTCGTTGAGCATTACTCCTGTATCACTGGTACGCCTCGAAAAGATAACGTCGTAAGCAAAAGGAATATTTGACAGGAGTTTCCACCAATGTATATGTCCTTATGTCACTTTATTAACCTCACTATCCGTAGCGATACACCAGTAAGTAACTCAAAAAACCAGTTTTCTGTAAAACACCATAAATAATCGATATATGCGTATATATATATATATACATATATATATATATATATAATTACGAACTGCCATCGTTAAGGTGATGCGAGGTTGCTATAAGTTGTTGTTGTTGCTGTAGTTCGATAGCTGATCTTCCGGCAATTTCGCCTTCTTCAAAGCCGTGTTGTTGCTTGTGGGACCACCCGGGTGTTGTTCACGTGGTACAGCGAGTCATTACCGGTTCATTGGTTTATTTCAGTTAGAAATTTGTCATCGACAGAGTTCTGTGATCTTAGACGCGGTTTTGATTTGGTTCGTTTGAAAGGATATTTATCAAAATCTTGTCTGTTCAACCTGTTGGGGTTTCTGGGGTGTCCTCATCACGCGAAATAGAGTACTTTTTGAGGTTGTAGGGTGCACTCTGTGAGCAAACTGGGTATAGTTACGAGGATTCCTTCTATCATTCTTTTTGGGCAGGATGAATGAGACCTCTTCTTCGTTCGCTATGGTCGTTAGCGGAACGTTATGTTTTCGCAGGTCCCGGATGTGTTTTTGAGGTTTTCATTCTGAGCTATTTTTGCTTCTTATATCGGTAGAAGGGTGAGTAGAGCATGGTAGTAATGTGGTTAATCACGAGCACGGTGCTGGTTCAATCTCGCCCGTGCTTACCAAGCCTCCCATGTTTCCAGCCTGGCGCAATGGGAAGGAGACTTGTCTAAGACGAGCCCATTCCTGTAGTCCACTTATAAACGCTCTTTGATTGATATTTGTTAACGAAGACGAAACTCTTCAAGCAGCAACTGATCAACCCACAAGCAAAAAGTACTGGGATCCGTATAGCAAATGTGAAGACGGAACGTGTAAAATAAAAAAGGAAAGTACTGACGTAAAGTCCTCTTACAACGATGTTTTGTTGCATCCATATTTCATGAAAGTCTTGTAGCTTTGCGTGTGGATTAGGTTATTACTTAAGGACTTTTCATTTTCTTTATGAATGTCATTTAATGCTGGTCGAGTCGATTCTCCCTGGAGTCCTGAAATAGCTCTGCTGGTGCCTAGATCTTCACCATAGACAGTCGTTAACCTTTGTGGAATGGAGAGAGTAAGCTGGTCCGGGACAAGTATGGTGCTAATTTCGTATTCACGGAGGGATGGGAGGCGCAGTGAGCCTGGGGCGTGGTCGAACCGGTGCCTCGTGTTGTGTAATGGTTTAGCCGTCATTTTGTTTGATCTACTTGTTGTTAATCTACGGTACAAGGCATCGTTTACTAACAAAAAACTGGAACGTCGTAAGCACCTCGAACTGTGCATTTAGAGTGAATTTTCTACATGGACTCACAAAAATTTTTATAATACCCACCAGATGTGAAGTTTGTTTGTTTAGTGTTACAGTGTAGGATTTTTTGGAGTTTTTTTTAGGTACCTAGGTTATTCCTTATGGGTTATGATGAAAATCGTAAACCTTTGACTGTTCAGCAGACATATGAAGACTTTTCAGCTGTGAGTTTGTTTTCATTTGTTCCATACCATTTATCAATATTACTTTATCGCGTTGGTTTTTATAGGATCATGCCAATAAAACGATTACTGTCGAAGCTCATCCTCACATTAACTGTGATATGCCTACAGTGCACCCGTGCCGCCATGCCGAAGTAGTCATTTTTATACTATTTTCTTCTTTCACATTTCCGAGAATAATGGCCCGAATTCTCTGCGCTTAATCACAGATGATGAAGCGACTGTTGGATCAGTTAGAAGATAATGGTAAAGAACTGGGCGTGCACGAATATCTTCTCATTTTTCTCAAATTTGTGCAGGTTATCTTTCCTTTTTCTTTTTTTTCTTTGCATTGTAGCCCTGAGTTCTTCACAGAGTGATGTATTTAACTTACTTACTTGTTACTTGAACGGCCCGTCCTCACTGGTTGTAAGGGCCCCAGCATAGTCACCGTTTTTCGGAGATTTGCTGGTTAAGCAATTGTGGTTCTCTGGAATCCAAAGGTCAGCCTGGCTAAAGTCTGCCCAGGTCTTCACCACCATGAGCAGTCGCAGCCCTTGTGCACCAGAGAGAGATTTGCTACCATGCGACTTTGATACCAGGACGGTGGTTGATCCTGGTATTGGTTTATTCCTAGCTAGGCTTCCTGGTGGAAACGCCGGAACCCTTCTCAGAATCCCCCTGCTGTACATCGCAGTCCGACACCCAGCAACACCTCCCAGCCACGATGAGGCGGTAAACTGTTGGGAGGGATGTATTCGACACTTGGCGAAATCAAAGATTAAGGTGACCTACAGGATTGGGTGCACAAAACTTGACGTTTGATTAAGGTTGCAACTTTGTGCGCTCCATGTTTTTCTGATGGTAAGGAAAAGCCCTTTTTTTCTGTTTGAGCACAATTTCACGGTATTGTAGGAAGACATTTAGCTTTGACGCTCACATTTTAGCTCTCTAACAAAAGAAGTGTACTTCCAAACTAGACTAGTACTATGGGGTATAATGAAATACAACCACAATGATGCTGAGATTTTTACAAAATCTGGACACCAGCGCGGATTCGAACCCGCAACTTTCACTTGTTACCTACTGCACCACTGAGGCCGATGCTTTGCCTATCTCTCAGCCGGTTTTTTTTGCCCTAACGGTGCCGATGAGTTCATTGCCGATTTGTGATTTCCCAGATTTGCCGTTGACAGGTGATTTCTTCTAGCATCGTTAGGGTTAAAAACCTACTGAGAAAAGATAGGCGAAGCAACAGCCTTAATGGTGCAGTAGACAATACGTGGGCTCTCTGAGAGGGTGATTGCGGGTTCGAATCCGGTCTGGTGTCCACGTCTTGCAAAAATCTCAGCATCATTGTGGTTGTATTTCACATAACACCGTGCCGTGAAAAAATAATGCGCAATAGATAAAAAGTTACACATTATAAGGGAATATTTGAAGGTTATCGCTTGCGACTTAGCGACTTAGTAACCATTTTTACAGCTTGTTTTCAGGCTGTTATTCCGACTATTGAGTACGACTACACTAGATCTATTCACTTCTGATTTGAAAAAAGCCAATCATAATTTTTTTAAATATAAGATTGCCTATATTTCTTATATTCGACATGGTAATTCGCTATAATTCGTAATTCGATGTAATCGAATATCTTAGCAATTTTCTGTAACCATTGTCTGTTAATTTCACCACAAGGATATAACATCAATCGTTATTGTCTGATATACGTTTTTATAATCCTCGTTTTTTTTCACTGTAATTTTCTTCAAATCCATCATATCATTATCGGTGAACGAATTTTTGAATAAATGTACACTTTTCTTAGTATACTGGAGGTCTCTGAGAATTTACCCATTCGTCGTAGCTGGAGGTATTCCTTGGTGTCGAACGTTGATGAGCAATGTTCATGCCCTAGAAATTCAGCAAAAGTCTGAAAAAGTCCGAAATTACCATCAAGAAGCCCTCTCGGATAAGTCGCTTACCCCTTTTTATGCTGCCGCTAGAGAGTAACTGAACTCTTTCTGGCCCTAATGATTAAGAATTTGAGGATTTTCTGAAGAAATGCGGCAACTCATCCATTTTATCTTTTCGTTCTTGCTGTATAGTGGACCTCCCAGGAAGGGGAAAAGTGGAGGAGGTTGTGGTAATATCCCTATCGCTTATTTCTCGTTGTTACTTGATGTCCCTAATCGAGTTCTATAATGGAGTATGTCTTGAAGCGTGGAATACATGCAGTTCTAAGCATATGTTGAACTAATTAAAAACAGACCCATTGCTAACAGTGAACGCACTCTATCAGCAGGGTTAGTCATGCCTCACATGGAAATGCTCGGCTTTCTGACATATTGTCTATCCCAGCTCGACTCTTAAGATTTTCGCAAGCGATGCGTTTACGTTCTACTCAGGATAAACTATGCGATTCATTTAATTGGTTTTCGGATCTTACGCGTATTGCTGCTGTACCATTTGACGTAATATGTATTGGAGCGATGCCTTGTCGGGTTAAGTTATATGGTGTTCTTACACGTGGGTCTTTTCCGATACGTGACTATGCCAAACTTCATCATTATAATCATCGCGATACAACGAGAGAAACGCGATAGTAAATAAAGTGCTTGAGTGATAGTGTGATCTTTAAGTAAGGACGTTACAAAGAGGAAGCTGACATGAAGAACAGGAAAGCAATATTTTCCTAATTATTGAACCAACACGAGGTTGTTGCAAAGATTTTATTGGTCAACGTCTCCGAGTCTACAAGTTCTTCAGAGTTGCGTTGATCTGAGTTGATTGTCCACAGGCGGTCGGTCGCTCTCGCCTTTTGGATCTTTGTAGCCGCATCAAATCGAGTGCAAATACTGAAAACTAGGAACCGTTCCAGACAGCTAGACGGAATAACTTAACTGAAAGCGATGTTTATACAATCTGGGGAGACCGGGAATCCCCACTCTTGCAAGATACCTATGGTGCGAAAGGACTACATCAAATTATTTCGCTCACCTTACTTAAAATACGATGTCTTTTCGAACTCAATAGCACTAGAGGGTGTCCGTTTTCCAACCTATCGATGGGAGGCTACAGATAGACACTGAGCCACCCATTATTCTCCTCCAGAGATGATCCACTAAATACCGAACACAACAGCTTTTCTTCGACGCGCACTTCAGATGAGCGAACATCTCGTTCTGCATGCACCGAACAGAGATGAGTACCTTTCACATCTCGATGTCCAGTACTTGGTAACTGTCCTCTAGTAGACGGCATAGATTGTGTAGTCGTCTTTGTTTGATGAAATTCGGCACTTTTCGGTGTTTCAGGTACCGGCCGAGAAAGAATATCATTTGTCTACCTGAAACAATCCTCTGTCTTAGTGACAGAACTTCTATGACAAGTCAGGGCATTTTATGGCATTTTGGTGCTCCATGTAGCAAATCGCCAGACCGACTTTATATTATCCTCTTCAGTGATCAATGAGTTAATGTTATGTGTGTTTTCTCGAACAAACACGAAGTCGTTGAAACGGTGTTTATTCAACATTGGTCGACGTTTCAGCGGTTTCGTCTTCTTCAAAGCCTGTAAGGTCAAATTGATATATACGTAGTCTACTTAGCCACATACTTTCATAAAACCAACAGAAGAGATTCCAAAGCTAAATTTCAATCCCATTGGAAACAACTTCTTTAGATACTTACCGTTTTTTTGTGTAGCACTTAATGGTGGAGAGCAGCCGTACAGGGTCTTACATGGGTGAAGAAAGCGCCTGTCTCAAATCAAAAAATCAACCTGAAGTATGGGGGAAATGACGTATGATCTTTGAAGAATATCTCATCCTCAGGGTTCAGCAGAACACGTATAGAAAGCATAAAAATCGATAACCTAATCATTCGACGAAAAGAGGAGACCGAGATCTTTGAGGAATTACAGCATGCTTTCAAAAAGATGGCCGAACATGATCGTTACACGTTTACGCCAGCAAGCTGACAAATTGAAATCAACATATCTCTGCGCCCACATAGGCGTCTTTTCTTTCTGCAGTCATGCCATTAAACCTATTTACGAGCTCCTTATCCAGCAAAGCTCAAACTAGACTTTTCAACTGCCTGAAAAATTGGTCACCATCATTATCAAGGTCGAAAAAGAACTCGACATTCTCACTGCTTATCCGGAAAACTATCTGTTTATTTGTTTAGTTCCGCGACCTCTTATCGATGGCAGCAACTCAGCTCGGAAGATCCTCGATAATCAGGTGAGGAAAAGGTGGTGATGAATCAATGGAGAAATCTCGGATCGATGGTACGCCGTGCAAAACGAATTCCACAAGGTCACATAAAAATTATTCTTATGAATCTTAACATCTATTATATGCCGGTCCTAATATTAGCAATTTAAATAGGATATTGAAATTTAACATTAGGATGGATCGTTCACCTGCTAGGGTAAAAATCTATACATAATGGCCATTGAGAATCTTTCTCGAGCCAAGCGTCAGTTTGCTTAATTCCTCTCCCATCGATCTAATATATCTCTGTGTTATCAATCTCTTCCATCTGTCTACTTCTGATTGATAATGGTGTTAGCTACAGAATCCTCAGTAAACCAATAACATGATCCACCATCGTACTGGTAACAAACTAGTGGTGGCAAATCTCCCTATGATCCACAAGGGCTACGACTGGATGTGGTGATGACGACATGGGGCAGACTTTAACCAGGTTGTCCTCGGGAGTCCAAAGAACCACAATGGCTAAACCAGCAAATTTCCGGAGAACGGAAATTATACTGGTGCCCGCACAATAACCGAGAGCTTTTTGCATTATGCGACATGATAGCGATGCTTCGGTAAATGTGGAACAAACTTTGTAGTACGAAGCATTTTTAGTACATTATTCACAGGTTTATTCACAATAAACATTCATAAACAGATAAGACAATAGATTGTTTTGTTCACATGTTCTTTGGTGCTAATGGCAAACAAGTATCGTCCACATTCTGGCCTCACGACGACGACAGCAATGCGTTCAGGAGAAGGTATCGGAGTTCCCCGTCTCGTAAACGGTAACAAACTTATGCAGATAAAGGATACAAAGCACAATAAGTCTCTTACTAGTACTTAGCATGAAATTTTAATACAATTAAACCCTAAGAAGGTATTGAAAGTACAGGATTACGTAATCATACTTTACACTCGATCTTACGAATGAATTTAGCATTCGAATAAGATGAATGAGGAAACCGGGATGTCCCAGACCCGACATCTCACTCACCTGTGGGTTCTACATACTTCCGAAGGGTATAGTGTCCCGTCTATACGAGTCGGAAGAATTGCGGAAAACTGGACTAGAGTAGGGAGAATGAGGCATGAAGCAATATCACTGTGCTCAGTATAAATAGTTGTCGAGTGCGCTAAATAAAAACTAGACACTTCAAAACTCTACAAGAAGAACAGCGGCATATTTAGCGATTGCTTTCTTGTCCTTGATCACTTTCGCCACATACACGCTTTCGTCGGCTGGTTCCACTTGCTGAAAATGCACACATGATGTCTTGCTGCGAACGACTTATCAGTAGAGATCGATCAAATAATACTGCAAATAGCGTAGATATATAGGCGAAGTACATCTCAGGAGGAAAATACTCACCTTGAAGTCAAGCTTAAATACACCTCCGGACTTGACAGACTTTATCCGCTCCGATTTCTCCACTTTTTCACTTCCTTTGAACCACTGCACGGTGTAACTTTTGGGGTTCGTCAATTCAAGGATTAAATTTGCCGCTGAGCCGGACTGAACACTCATGGATGATGGTAATTTACAGACAGGAGGTTCATTGGGATTTCCTGAAATATTTCTACTCAGGCACTGTTCAGAATTTCGAAACGGACGTTCTAAATCATCTGATTGTAAACGACATGCTTTTAACGCTGAAATCCGAGTGACTTAAAGCCATGAGGATCGGAAAACCAATAAGTTTATCAAGATAAAGAATAAAATAACGAGGACAAGGTAATCCGTGTTAAAAGGACGTTGGATCATTCTGTATTTATCGAAAGTAACCCGTCATAGTGATAGACAACGTCAGGTAATGTTCGTATCCAGAAATCACTAGGTAGAAGAACATTTGTCTGATGACGTCCTGGAGTGAAAGGGAATGCTTGAAAAAGGACTCAAATGAACAGAACATCATTTACCAGATACTATAAGTGAAGCCACTGAGATAAGTTCAGCGTCGTCGAAACGGACTTTCAACTGGTACTGTCCAGCGTCGGCCGGTAAAGCACCGCTAATCGATAGTCGAAGTCGTTTACCATCGCTTGTGATTTCAGTTCGATCATTGCTCTCGATCTGCAAATAGCTGTTGAAATGACACATGAATTCGAGTTACTGAAGTGAGTCCTCGCTTTCCTTTGTTACAATAATGCAAAGGAATGTGTTTTACTTTAAACGTTGATTTATCTTAAAAACGGATAAAACTCTCGGCGTTGACCAATCCATGGAGGATGTGCCATGTATTCGACTTGATTAAGCATCGTTTAGAGGTTATTGAATGCATATCTAGCCTTCAGAATGACTCGCAGCGGCCTACCGATGCACCGAGTCAGTGCTGCTATCCTCACAGACAAGTCGGGTACCAAGTTACCGGCCCCGGAGAGATGGAAGCCCTGGTGGGTCAATGGGGTGGGAAGCGATGCCATGTGTATTTGTGTGCCAATGCGCCTCCGAACATTGCGCTACATGCGCCCAGTTGACCTATCTCAAGAGAATAGAATATATAGAACTAGCTTAAGGGAATTTATTAGATGATTTATTTTCATGGAACGCTTTTGCTATGAAATTAATCAAGTGAGCCGCGCGGAAACCAAAAAGTAAGCAAAAGCGGCTGCGATGCACACCTTTGCTCCATTCTTCGTCCATATGATCTGTTCAGGTTCACCTGAGACGCAAGCTTCAAACACAGCGGTGGATTCAGCGTCGACGATTTGACCAGTGAGATGTTGAATTATTCTGAAAGAGCGTCTCACCTCAAAGTTCAACTCAATTTTAAATGGAATTAACAAATATTAATAATGTAGTATCAGTAATAATAAAGCCTAGCCTTTTTAAATTTCTAAAATGCAAGCACAGAAATCCAGCAAAATTCTCGAATTTTAGTTAATGAGCATATTTTGCAGAATATTTATATCCCGATTTCTGTTAACTTCGACGACGAAACTTATTTCGGGATATCTTATTTCAGGATACCCAAAGAAACGGGCTCATAGTAAATACACCGATTCCATGTTGTAGGCACACTGAAATAAGTGTATGGGATTCATTTGTCCCACTTCTATCGTCAGATAACAATTTGACAATTTGCAAGCAAATTTTCAAGGAAGCGGCAACACGCTTCATGAACTCATGCAAATTATCTAAATACTTTCTCTTCCTTCTTTCTCGTCTAGTTCTTACCAGTCCCTTCACGATGAATTTTTTAAAATAACACTAATTCGAATATATGTGTGGTTACCTCGGTGCTTCCTTCACTTCTCCGTTCTCTGCTTTCCCATTACTCTCTATGACGGCCATCCGCACAGTGACATTGGCTCGACAGGATTCCTGTCCTGCCGAGTTGCTGGCTCGGCAGACGTACTCACCAGAGTCCCCGGCATCGGATTCCGAGATTCTTAACGTCGCTTTTCCACCAGAATACGAAGTGGTCAAACGTGAATTCGTCACTCGTTCGCCATTGTGCAACCATTCCACGAGCGGAGACGAGGACGCATCGACCTAAATATCACTGATGACTGTGACAACAAATTGGTTTCCCTGCGCTTAAAGAATGGTACGGAATGAAGACGTAATAAAAACAATATTCTCTTGGAATGTAGTATACCTAAAATGACTTAGTCACCACTAGACATAGAAATCGCCAAACGATAGACCTTAGGCTGAGATTAATCACATTTCTGTCAACGGAAAATGGGGCTATTCGACATCGCTATAGTATTGCACCCTTTTGTTTTACATGGTCCTACATCACATATTATACTGGACAGATCCCGGCAGTTGCATTCGTCTATTTTCCTTTCATCCACCATCCACGAAAATCTTCGAATGTTTTGCGTGTGAATTCGGCTGCCGCCTGAGGATTTTTTATTCTGGTCACGAATGTCTTTGAATGATGATTAAGTCGATTTTTCTTGGAATTTTGGGACAGCGACGCTAGGACCCCGAACACCGCACTAAGTATGACATTCGTGAGGAAACGAAACGAATGGAGAAAGTGCTGAGATCCGCATGATATGTGAACGCGGGTTATCCAAGTGTCTAAGTATTTTAATATATACACACATATGTATTTATATTATTATCATTATTATTGCTATTGCTGTGGAGGATGCGCCAATTATGGAACGTTTAGAAAAACTCGCTGCTGCCATAGAAATGCACAATCCCTCCGCAGCAATGCATTTAGTGTTTCTTTGCTTATGTAAAAGTTTGATAACCCACGCTTAAGATCACGCTGAGAGGATTCTCCTAAGCTGTGGGAGTGTAGTGAATGCTACCTGTCACCCCTGTTATACTGTATGTTTACTTATTTCTAAGCGTTCGCGGTTTTCCAATCCAGATTATAGTTGTTTTGGAACCTTTCTGGTCCTTTTTTCAAACGAAGACCAGGATAACAAGATTACGTCACGAAATGAGGCGTAAAAATATAAATAGTAATATTATAAATTACAAAAAGATTCAATAAAATCAAAGTAGTAAGCAGTGATAAAAGATGCAAAGAGTGTAAACTAAAAGAATAGGTCTTGTAAAAGAAATAAAAAATATTAGTACTAATAAAGCAACAAACAAAACATGAACGTACTTCACATGACAATTCAATTGGCTCCCCTTGATCGACTACGACGTCTTTCAGTTTTGCTGTGAAGTTTGGTGGCTCCGTTGGTACTTGCAGCTTAAGATCATCAACTGTTGACCGTTTATCCGAGCTTTTGATGGAGTCTTTAGGTGAGAATGAGTCCGACCGTATATCCGCATACGATCGCGATCTCTCAACGTTGCTCACCTTCAGCGAGTCATACGCCCTCCGTGGACGATGCGACGTGATACGAGGCATAGGCTCGCCGCCTTTGTTCTGTACGGTGAGCGTACACTCGGTAGTGACTTCTCCCAGTGGATTAGTAGCAGTACAGCTGTACGTGCCGGCGTCATCTAGCCGTGTGTTGAAAATCTCCAAAGTACACACTCCACTTCGGAATGTGGTTTGTACACGATCCTGATCGACTGGCACTCCATCCTTGAACCATTCGACTTTTGGTGTAGGGTTTCCTTGCAAAGTGCATATCAATTTGCATTGATGGTTTTTCTGGATGTGACGTGGTCGTAGGTGGAAGGTGAAGCTCGGCATAGTTTCTTTCTCCTTGAACTCTTCAACGATAAGAGGACTGGGTGCCTTTCGCATCGGTTCGAGTGGCCCGGAAGTGAACTCTTCTCTCTTCTTTGTAACGTTGAGAAAAACGACTTCTTCTTTAGATCCGTATGAATTTTTCGCTCTCACGGTGTACTCTCCTTTATCATCCATCTTCACTCTGTTAATAGTCAACACATAGTCATTCCCATTATACTTCTTCATGTACTTTACACTCTGCTTTAGTTCTTCCATGTCATGATGCCAAGTAACAATTGGAGGAGATGAGGCAATTACTTTACAATAGAATTCGGCGTTCTGACCCTCGGTAACCGAAGTGCTGTAGGGTTTAATGATGAACCGTGGCTGCGCTTCCGAACGCTCGAAGAACGAATCGTGCATATGGTATTCGGCTGGACGGTGCTTTCGTAGAGAGCTGAAATTCGAAATGCGACCCAGCGCTGGAAACGGCTCTGGCCATGCATCCTGTAAACACAACTTTGTAGTGATCGGTATCATCAAGAACGAGAAACTAAGGAGGAAGCGTACATATTTTTGCCTGATCGAGTCGCGCATCGAATGGTATCGGCTGCTCGGGATTACGTCACCGTCACTAACTTCCCCACCGGACAGCCATGGATGAGCAAGGGCTTCATGAATGGTAATTCTCTTTCTAAACGTAAGACCTTTTCGTCAAATCGGATGTCTTCCACTTTATAAACTGTCTATATCACACAGCATTTCTTTTTTGTTTTAACATTTTTCGTCATACTTGTATAATCTTCTAGTCGTTTTTATATGAAAGTCATAACCCAATTCTAATTCAATTTTTAACGCTTTTAGATTCTTTTTTTCAAAGGATTTCTCTCAAGCTTCTTTCCAACGGTTTATCGCCTCATCGTGGCTAGGAGGTGTTCCTGGGTATCGGATTGCGATGTACAACGGGGGATTAATCCCCCAGCAGAACCTCCCAAATTGGGTAGTCCGGAGTTTCCATCAGGAAGCACAGCTAAAAGAAAACCAACACCAGGATCTACCACCGCCCTGGTATCAAACTGGTCGCATGGTGGCAAGTTTCCTTCTGATTCACTAGGTCGGCGACTGCCCGCGGTGGTGCCGACCTGGGGCAAACTTTGGCCAGGCTGACCTCAAGACTCCAGGGAACCACAATGGCTTAACCAGAAAATCTCTGAAAAATTGAGATTATGCTTCGGCCCACACAACTAGTGAGGACGGGCCATTCAAGTATCAAGTGCCAAGTATCTCTCAACCTCAACTGGTCGATATACGAGAGATTGAGTACAGTATAACATTAATCCACGAAAATTCTTAAAGTAGACAGAAATACAAATACGCTTCAAGGAAATTCCAAGGGGACTGTATGCACCGCCCTTTTGCAGGTCTTTAAGGAAAAGTTAGAGCAGAAGCTAATCGGAGCACAACTATGAGAAATCAATAAAATCCCTTTAATGACGTAAAACACTAGTTTGTGAGCTATTAAGCTAAATTATCTCAACGATCTGCAAATGCAGATCTAGTTATCGATGCAGAAAGGCTGTTTCAGTCAGCATCACGTTGACTTACTCTGGTTCGGCGATTAGCAGTTTGCGAATGAAGTCTTTGGCATTGTCAGAAACTTTACTGAACATGGGGTCATCCATGTTCCAGTCGCAATTTTTCACGTTCCTCAACGTCTCGTCGTCATTCTCGCCGCCGAATGGAGAGAGTCCTGAGAGTAGGATATACGCCAGCACTCCAACGCTCCACATGTCCGTGTAGTAGCCAACTGGTTCACCCTTCGCTACTTCGGGTGCTGCAAATTCAGCGGTGCCCGTCGTCACCTGGAATAACGAAGAAGAATTGCCTGACGTATTGCACGTAATCGAGGTTAGTCAAACATATACTAATACAAAGTTATTCAGGATACGAGTCCTTGAATGAGAACGGGACGGGCATTGTTCTTCTACTACAACGCAGTGAATACATTTTCGTGAAAGGAATAAAAAATGTTAAACTGTTTCATGATGTTCTAACTTTTAACTTGTTGCCTATTCTCTTCTCACGGCAGAGTATGATGTGAAGTACAATAACGAGGATGCTGGGATACGAACAAAATTCGAAAACTCGGAACCTCAGGTTGGTTTCGAACCCCTCGCGATTAGCCTCACGTTCTATCCACCACACCAACCGAGGCACTTGTTTTGTATGTCTTTTAGTCAGTTTTCCCACTTTATCAATACTTTTAGCGATCACACGTCGAAGGAATTGATCTGGGGAGCATAAATTGGCTCTGAAATAATTATGATGACGCTTCAGACGAAGTCACAATGTTTTAACTTTTATCTGATTGCTGATAAAACCAAGTGAGTACTTAGTTGAGAGGATGGCAGGGCAAGGTCTCAATTGGTGTGGTGGATAGCACGTGACCTCCGGTAAGGATAATCTGGTACTCGAAGCCCAACTAACGTTCCGAGTTTTGCTCATGTCTTAGCATCCTTATGATTGTAATTCATTTTCACTGTTTTCCTCGTATTCTCACTAAGAAAACTGCAATGAAAAAAATGAACGGCAAATCACCTTGACACTTTCCTTTGGATTGAGGTAAGAGGTGAGGCCAAAGTCAATCAACTTCAACTGATTGCTCTTCTTGGTCGTGAACATGATATTCTCCGGCTTCAGGTCAAGATGTACGTAATTCATCTCGTGCATATGACAAAGTGCTTTGCACACTTGTCGGATATAATCAATCGCTTCAGCTTCGGTCATTCGATTCGAGTCATCAGCAATTTTTTCGAGTAGTTCACCTCCAGACATGCTGGAAAATGGTTACTTGAGCTATTTGTTCTAGTCCGGAGTTTTACCGAGTAGTACTCACAATTCGTAGATCATGACCATCTCTTTATCGTCTTCATACGCGTCGTGCAGGTTGATGAGCGTCGGGTGGCGCAGCGTGGACATGGTGCTGATCTCCTTGCGCACGGTCTCCTTGTCCGCCTCATGCGGCGTGTTCACGAATTTCGCTGCGAACGTGTTCCCGGTTGCCAGTTCTGTGCAACGATGTACAACACCGAAAGCGCCGCTGAATGCACTGTGCTCTTGATTCTGTGGAGAGAAAACAAAAAAAACTCATATAGCACATTTATTAGCAGTTAAACGACGCCAACGCTTAATTTTGTACGGCGGAGACCAAGTCGGTTACGACCTTGTTGGTTTCTAAGCAACAGACGGTGATTTCTCGATAATGAATTTGAGCAGATAAGAGTACTATATAATTACAGAATAAACTTTATTCTATCGACCTAGGGTAGGTATGGTATACAAGAACAGGATAAAGCTTCTGGCGTTGATCAATCCCTGGGGAATGCGCCATGCATTAGATTTCATTAAGCAACGTTTCGAGGTGATTGAATGCATATTTGGCCTTTAAAATGACTCGCGGTGGCCTAACGATGTACCGAACCAATGCTGATATCTTCTCAGACAAGTCTGGTACCAATTTAGCGACCGTAGAGGGATGGAAGGCTTTGTGAGCCTGGAAACGAGATCGATCCCATATATGTAGGAAGAGTGTGGTATGTATGCCACTATTTACTATATGTTACATTAGTACGGTCAATCTTGCAAACCATATTGCCACTAGCATTTTCAAGTGTTTTTCAGCTAGTGCTGAGTCTACTTCTGTATTGCTTATACTCAACAATTTTTTACGAGAATTGTAATTCATTATAGCGGTTAGGATTGATGTAGCACTCAATTACGAGTCTTTGACTGTCAATGAACCTGTTCGAAAGAGATTTTCTGTCTAGTAATAGAGCTTTCCCTTTCCAAGGCTACTCCATTTGTGCTGAATAAGCTAGCGAATTATTACAAAAAGTGCAGCAAAAGAGCCATTTGCGGCAAAGTAAATGACCAGAAAGAAAGTGACTCATGTATGACTCAGTTCGGCGGTGGGAAAAGTGAAATTTTCAACGAGGAATGTTCTGCGTTCTTATCACACAGAGTAACTACGCATGCCTTTTGTTGGCAATATTACTACTACTGGTGTCTTATTAGTTGATAATTACTGCTACTTGTGATTTCTACTACAATTATTGTTGTGAAAATTTCTCGATTATAAATTGTTATTATTGTTAGCATAACAATATTTTTATAAAAATATCATTCATATTTAATACGAATAGTTGTATGGTTGGTTATAGTTAGTTATAACGGTTATAATTGTTCAAATTGTTGAGCTTACAAGAGGTTGATAGAATGGTTTTATTCGGCTGACGTTTCGACGTCTTCATATTTATCAGAGCAGACGATCCGAGTCGATGGTGTACTACTACTGCTCTATACTATCTAGTTAATACCGAGGTTAAATGACGGTCGGTTTCAGAGTTATAATTGTTACTGCTATTTACTTTATCAAAGAAATATCCTACTACTGTCTTTTTCAGAGGAATCAACAAGTGACGGTTTAACGCGCATCGACACTTTTTTAGGTGTAAAGTTTTCAGAACACCAGACAATATTAATTTGGACTATTGGAGAGCGGACGGCTTGAAGTACTGTGAACCACTTCAAAGGCTCGTTGCCATGAATTTCAAGTCACCATCTGTGTGAGGTCAGAAGGCTGTGCTTCTAGGCGCCAAGAAGAACTCAAACATTTTTCTAGAGGACATGGATAGGGGATTTCCAAGGCAACTATTTACAATTAAGTGACTATTACTGAGATATTTGCAAAACTCTGGACCGCAGGTGTCTATGGTGGGGAACGTTCATTCCCCACCATAGACACCTGCGGTCCAGAGTTTTGCAAATATCTCAGCAACGTTGTGGTTGTATTTCGCTTAGTAACCTGCCATGAAAATTATAGAAGGCAGAAAACAAAACGTTAAACATAAGTGACTATTAATCAATTTTAAAAAATTCATATAAACAGCAACCAATAGAAAACAGCGTGTATTGTACTAAACAGACTTTCACGTAACCTCGGCTTGGATAATCAACAAGTTTTTTTGGATTGTTCAGCTTACACGACGATGTTGTACAACTTTTATTCGGCTGACATTCTGACGTTTTCGTCTTCCTCAGAGATAATGATTCGATTCGATGGTCCACAGTGGTCCACGATGAGGCAATAGCATTATGCTGTGTGCTACCTGTTCTGACATAGACTTGCAGGATAGACTGTCGACATGAAAAGAAGTCGTTATCAGTCGAAAATCACTCGACAACCGTCCTACATAAATGTAATGCTGCCGGATGAGGTTGCCTTATTTGAAAGGTGCTTCACTGAATAAGATGTAACTCGATTCGATGACGATAGACGTCACATCAAGAACGCCAACAACTGTGGACCATCGACTCGGATCATTGGTTCCGAGGAAGACGAAGACGGCGAAACGTTAGCCGAATAAAAGTTGTATAACAACCTTGAGCAACTCGAAAGACCGGCTTCCTATAAACCTCGGCATAGATAGTTGATAGATTGCCCAAGTTTGAGGCTGTGAGGAAGGCGAAGTCGCCGAAACGTCAGCCATCGATCAATAACATCAAAAACAACGACAACGACAACGAAGATCTGTACCAACCTCGCGTCAGCTTAAGAAGATCAGTTTATAAGATCACATAAATAAATATATCAACCTTGAGTAAGCTGAACAATCCGAAAAATTTATTTAAAATGGTATGATTAGGGAGAATAAAAGTGGAGAGTTCAAATGATTACAAATTAACTCACGTTCCAATTTCTTCGTGTATATCATAGTTGTCAAGCACTGAATTGTGCTTGATTTCCACCGGTTGCGGATAGTACTGCTTCCAGACGTCGATCACAAAGGCATCGTAGTTGGACAGAGCCGGACCTTTACCATGGATAATCTTACCGGTATCGTCAACATCATAGCCTTTTCGCCGAGTTCGTTCACTTCCAGGGATAAGTACGGGAGCAGTGGGCTCACAAGGCTGTGAAGCTCCATGTTTATTTTTTGCAATGATTCGGAACTCATAATTGGTTTTTGGACGACAACCTTCAACAGTGAGATATGTGAAACGAGTACTCGCACAAGGTTCCCATGTTCCACCGTTCACGTCTCTTTTTTCCACAATGTATTGGGTGACCAAGGATCCACCATCGAGATTCGGTGGCTTCCATGAAAGAATAACTGCTTCATCGAGAACGTTCTCCACAATAGGAAAACGAGGCGATTCTGGACAATCGGCCACAGTGACGGCTACCGTTGCTGAGTCTTGCCCCACAGAATTCTCCACGATTACTCGGTATTGACCATAGTCATCTCTGGTAGCGTCAGCAATCTCCAAGGTTGCGAACTTATCATCAGTAGTAATGTTGTATCGTCCACCGTTTTCAATTTTTTCATCGCCTTTCATCCATCGAGACTGAGCCTGAGGGAACGCTTTGTATGGTATCTTCAGCTGTATCTTCTCGTTTTTTTCCACCTCCAGTCCACCATGATAGCGAGGAGGCAAGAAGACTTTTGGTTTCGACATTATCTGCAGTTGCGCACGAGTGCTTTTTGAACCGAATTTATTCACGGCTCGACAGGTATACTCATCGGCATCGTCAGGGTTGACATGATTTACCATCAACACTTGCACGTCACCCTTACTAAATATGGTGAACCGAGAGGTATCGGCGAGTTCCTTTACACCTTTAAACCAACTGTATTCTGGTCTTGGCGTGCCTGTGATTTCACATTCGAATGTTGCACTACGTCCCAATTCGCTTGTTTGGTCTCTAAGTGGTGTGATGATCTCAGGCGGAGTACCGTTACTGGTGGAGCGGAACTCCATCTTCTCCCTGAAATTATGACATTTGAAAAAAAACTTCACTAGTAAGATGTTATAATAGATGAGCGTATAAGGTGACAAAATATTTTTCCAACTCTGATGCAACTTACATTTCTGCAGGTGGCGACAAACCAGCGTCATTAGTGGAGATAACACGGAACTTGTACCTTCGTCCATCGATGAGGTGCGGGATGGTGAATGTGTTCTGCGGCGATGGATTCTGATTGCAACGCACCCATGTGTCTTCATCATCTTCGCATTTCTCGATATAGTATCCTCGTAGACGGCCTCCACCATCTGACATCGGTCGATGCCAACTCAATGTGAGGAAATCATCTCCATTTTCGGTTATTTCGAGATCAGTTGGAGGACCAGGTGGATCGAATGGAAGTCGTGTGATTATAGGGTTTTCTCCAACTAAAGGCGCTCCTTGACCATTCTCATTTGCAGCGCTTACGCGGAACTCGTATTCGTGATTCTCGAACAATCCCTGTACATCGAAAGACAGATCATGCACATTCGAGGCTACAACGACCCAGTCGTCTTTAACAGCATCCTTCTTCTCAATGACGTAGTGGGTGATTTTTGAACCACCATCGTCCACCGGTGGCCGCCATGCTAGAGCCACCTGATTAGGGCCGATATTGCTAAAGTGCAGTGGTCCTTGTGGTGCAGACGGCAAACCAGTGACGTTCAGCCAGAATCCGGTGGACGCCTCTCCGCTGTCGTTTCTTATTGTGTACTCAAAACGACCAGCTTCACGAGGTGATAACGATGATATGGTAATTAGTATGTGATCGTCAAAGTCCACAGTTCGAATTGTGGGATGGTCTTCGTTGATCTCCTCCTTGTTCAGCGTCAAGCAGTGTGTAAACGGTGGCGTCCCGGAGAAGTAGATTTTCAGGCGTACCATTTCACCCATGGGTAGAATTGTGTTCGGCACATCTTTCTCGATTACTGGAGGAGCTGAAGTAGCAAATATTAGCATGGTTATTTGTACAATTTCGGGTCTCTACGACATTTTAAATTCAGGAAACAAATTATCTACTAAGCAAATAAAACACCAGTATACCTTTTTCAGGCAAAATTGACATTTTTCCATGAACTTCTTTTTCTTTTGCCCAAATGGAGAAGCATTGTAAGTCAAGTACGAGGTCAGCGAAAATAATCGCTGTTTTCGACATTATGAAATTCAAAAATAACTTATTCTCCCAATGGTTTACCGCCTCATTGTGGCTGGGAGGTGTTCCTGGGTGTGGGGCTGCGATGTACAGCGTGGGGATTCATCCTCCGGCAGGGTCTTCCAAGCTGAGAAGGAGTCTGGCGTTTACATCAGGAAGTCCAGTTAAGAGTAACCAGTACCAGGATCAACCACCGTCCTAGTGTAAAACTAGTCGCACGGTCCGTCCGATCCATAATTGCAGCGGCTGCGTGTGGTGGTGACGATCTGGGGGCAGACTTTGGCCGGGCTGACCTCGGGATTTCAGAGAATCACAATTGTTAAATTCAGCAAATGTCAGGAAAATGGTTATGCTGAGGTCCGCACAATCAGTGAACACGAGCCATCCAAGTAAGTAAGCAAGTGTAAATAAATTACGTATAAAATGATGTCTACAAGCGAATTTGAAACAAATATTTCATACATGCACTGTTGATGCATATTATTTTAAAGTTTTTTCATTTCTCGTACGATACTTTTTCCGATACTTTTTTCAAAACGATTCTAAACTGGACGCTTGGAATGACGCTCTCAAAAAATGAAAACCGTTTTACTTTCAAAAACGGCACAAACTCGAAATGCCATCGAAACATCAGCCAGCTAAGAGCTTCCCAACGCTAACTAAGGAGATGTTTCGGAAGGTTTCGTACCAGTGATATAAGACTTCACAAAGGAGACGTGGAGTGAGCGCATGAATGATTGAGAAGAACCGTCTGAGGACGGTAATCGAAGCTGATCCTTCAAAAGCTACTCAGCAGGTTCCGAAAACTCAACACTGGCAATCTAATAATCCTTCGTTATTTGGAAGAAACTGGAAAAGTGAAGGTTGACGAATGCAGCGGCATGGATTGAATGAAGAGCAGAGGGATTGCTGTTGAGGAGAGCACTATTCGCTTCGTTTGTATAACACAAACGAATTATGGTACTGCAAAGTATAGCGTCAACACTACAAAATACTAAATAAACAAAAAGGTTGGACCAAAGGTGAGCTTGTAAGCATTTTTCAAAGTCTAGTTTGCATGAAAAAATGACTGACTTTTTCGTCCGCGGCAGATCAAATCATGTAATACAAAGTCTTTAATATTGCTGAAGTCATCACAGCAGAGAAGTGTCACGAAATCGACGAAATTTTACAAAGACTACAGTATGTGCATTCACAAATCGCCAAAAGAAAAAGCCTCCTCCTGCAAAAAGCGTTCGGGCACATATTGCTCAAGCACAGCTGCAACAGTCAGAGTAGGATTACGAAACCCTGCTAGCGTTGTACTAATCGAACTTATGCTAGCTAAACATTACTCTTTCCAAGCATCTCGACAACTACTTGATAAGAAAATCTTCAGCAACGTTGCACAATTCTCCTAGAAGTTCAACTTTCTCGGCCGTCTGCGTAAATAGGTAGAGTTGTATTTCAATTGGAAGGCGTGTGGATTCTAACGGTCCCTCTTCGTTAATCAAATTTTGTTTGATCCGAGCTAGCGTTCTGAAATTTCCATTCAAAACGTCCATAAATTTTGCACTATATTATTGCTAAAGCATTCCTTAGCGAAAAGAATTATGACCATTGGTTTGCTCCAGTAGTTGCAAAGGATATATTTGCTCCAGAAAAAAGGAGTAGAATATTCAAATATCCTAAAATTTTTATGGACCGAACTTCATTAATATCACTAAATGCGGTAGTGGTTTTTCTGTTGCTATATTGCAACCAACCGAGATCATCAAACCTCTCACCTTTTGAGGTCATGGAGTTGCTATCAGATTTGTTTTGGAACAGTTCACCTGCAGTCCACGGGGAACACCCCATATCTGCTATCTCAGGACTACAGGAGAGCAGAGTCGACAGCACCCAACGACATTCATAATGAAGGCGAAACTCTTCAAGCACCAGCCGAACCCAAATGCAGAATGTTCAATGACCTCCATGGATGGGGATGTGAGGAAACGAATCGAATGTATGGAGTGATGAGATTCGCACAGCAGATATGAAGACGGGTCGTGTTAAATAAGGAGAATATTGCAATCATAACGATTTTCAAAGAACAAAAAGAATCGATTGGTGCCGAAACTGAAGATGCTGTGCTATAAATACAAGGATGGTTATTAGTTCGACCATACCCAGTGCCAATCAAGCTGCAAGCTCTTCCGAAATCGACGAACCAGACTTGTTTGGGAAAAGCGCATCCCAACTATTAAAGGTTGCCAACTGCTTGTTGTGAAGGCCTTGTAATTCTTTAGCATGGCTATCTCAAGATTCCAGCGATGATGAGTTTGTCGAGTATTCAACGGCGTTCATTAAGAAGAAAACTCTTTGAGTGAAAGCCGAAACAACGCGTAAAAACCATAACACTATTGCAGATGAGGAGTGCTAGACAAAGAATCGAGAGAACGAAGTGCTAGGATCTACGCAGTATGTGAAATTGGGTTGCATAAAAAAGGTTAAAAAATTATGAAATAAAAGCAGTGATAATTTAAATCAGGGGTGGATAGCATTGTGGCAAAAATGCCCGTCACCGCGAGCATGGTGCTAGTTCGATTCCACTCCTGCCCAACCAAGCCTCTCATCCCAGCAGGGCCGGGAAATTGGTATCTGAATTGTCTGGAAAAAAAACCGCTCTCTGCAATCCAATTGGTAACGCTTCAACCCGGCTATCTCATGACTCCAAAGAGAATTGCTCGATCAGCATTCTACGACATTCAAGATGAAATGAAAACAGTCAAACAGCAACCGATACCACACGAAAAGTTGGAAAATCTTCGCGGACAACGGATACGAGGAAACGAATCGAATGTGAGAAGTACTGGGATCCGCATGGTAGACGTGAAGACGGGTCAAATAAAATAAATTTTAAAAAAATTTAGATCTTGTTTCTTTCTACACACTATTATTTTAAAGTTATTCAGTTTTCCGTAAATTTCTTACTCATTGCCGATTTATAACGCTACAAATTTTACCTTGTACTGTTAGTTTAGCCGTGGCTGAATCGCTGCCGTAAACGTTCGACACTTCGCAGGTGTATTCGCCAGCGTCGATATCCCAAACTTCTTTGATAGTGAATTTAAACGTTCCGTCATACGCTTCGAACCTGTATCGACTGCTTTCTGGAAGTTCGCGACCATTTCTCATCCATCGGCAGACCGGCTCAGGTCTTCCAACAGCTTCACAAACGAATACTGCTCTTCTGTTGTACGGCTGGGCAGTGTCTTCCGGTTTCACGACAATGGTCGGTCGTGAACCATTCAAATCTTGAATTTTAATTGGAGAGGTTGGTAACGATGGCGGTCCTTTTCCAGACACATTTGTAGCAATAATGCGGAACTCATAGTCATGAAACTCCTTCAGACCAGGTACGGTAAATTCGGGGTCGCGAATATTGTAGTCACTAACCTTCGTCCATAGTGTGTTACCATACTCTCGTTGTTCGACAATATAACCAGTAATCGGTGAGCCGCCATCGTCAAGTGGTGGAACCCAGGTTAGTGTCACATGGTTTCGTCCAATTGAAACCGCATTGGCTTGACCGGGAGGTCCTGGTGGTCCGAACTTTGGTCGGAGTTTAACTCTTTCCGATGGTAATGACGGCTTGGAAAATCCAGCAGCATTCTTAGCTGAGACGCGGAACTCATATTCACCACCGTTTCGGAGGTTGTTGACCTGCAGTGAGGTGTCGCTGACGAGGTCAGCGCTCGCGTTAATCCATTTGGAGGAAGATGCTTCTCGGTACTGTGCTTGATAGCCGATGATCTTTGACCCGCCATTCGCCGGTGGCTCCCATTCGATTCGAGCAGATGTCGCGTCCACATCGTGGACAGTTGGGGCATCTGGCTGTGATGGTACGCTGAACTGATATTTAGCTATTATCAGGTCAGGATTTTCGAGAGGCTCAGATATACCGAATTGATTCTCAGCACGAACACGGAACTTATACTGTTGCCCGGAGTCAAGACTTGGTACAGTATAGGTGAAGTTCCTCACAAATGACGAAACTTTCTCCCATTTTGGATCGGGACCTTTCATGCATAACTTCTCCACTATGTAATTGGTAATAGGGGATCCGCCATCGCACTTTGGTGGTTTCCATGAAAGCTTGCAGCAATCAGGAGCAATATCTGTTATCTCCAGAGGTCCCGTCGGTGGTTCAGGGCGGTCGACCACACGAAGTTTCACAGTGGCACTGTCTTTCCCCATTGAGTTTTCCAACTGAAAGAGTTATCAGTTATGTAATCCTTCCTAGGAATTCCTGATTAAGTGGATCCTTCCAAAAAAGAGCGTAGAAAAATTGCTTACTGTAATGGTGAAGAGTCCACTGTCAGCGATTTCACACTTGTTAATGGTCATCGTAGCAAGGTAGTCGCTGCTTTCTCTCTTGTTTCGATGATCGCGCTCGTCCAGTTTGAGCTCTCCTTTGAACCAGGTGATCTCCGGCATCGGCGATGCACTGTACGGCACCAATATCTGAAGGAGGTTAAGTTCAAACTAGCCCACTAAGCCTAAATTCTTTTACGCGGATACAAAAAATATTGTAGATTGCTTGGAAAATGTACCGCCTATAGATTTGCTATCATTTGATGTTGAATGGTAGGAGTGAATTCGAGAAAGAATATTTCAGAGGTTTATTTAAGAAAACATACCTTGGCTGTCTCACCGGCGTAGGCTAGAACATCTCGAGTAAGCATTCCCATGTTGATGATAGGCCTCGATGGTGCACGCTCGGCTGTGATAGGGAAGCTCGCGTCGCTCCAGTCTCCGTTACCGGCTGCATTTGTTGCGCAGACACGGAACTCGTAAGCTTTCTTCGGAGTGAGGCCCGTTACCTAAGGATGGCCAATTTTAGATATCCATATTAGTGCGCCGCCTTTACATGACCATTAATGACTTACTCTGTGTTTAGTCTCTGGGATTAGTCCAAATGCTGCTTTAGTCCATTCCTTGGTGCCGACCTCACGCTTTTCAATCACGTAGCCCTGGATAGGGGCTCCACCGTCGCTGAGTGGTCGCGTCCATTGAAGCACTATAGCTTCCTCGGAGGTCTCAATAGCCTCTGGTTGACCAGGTGCGCTAGGTGTATCTGTGGAAAGGAAGCAACAGTGCATTGTCTTTCGCAAGGGTTTTCATTTTCATTTCCATAAAAACTCGAGTAGTTATAATATAGATAGAGCAAGTTTACTAAATGTTTTATATAATACAAGCTGGAGTAATTCGGCGTTCCCCTACAGTAAGAACTCAGCACAATGAATCTTTAGAAATGCTTAAATTCTCAACGATTTGTACTTAGAATAACGCTCTCGTTTTGCTTGATTCAAACTATTCTGCACAGAAACCTCGGAACTTGTGACTTCATTCATTTCACACAACTTGTGGCGACCAAAGAAAAAGTTTATGCGGATTATTGGAAGCAGCACTCAAAAACTCACTGTAAGGGTCTTTGGCGACGATGACATCTTCGGTCTCGAGTGGTTGTCCCACACCATACTGATTCTCGGCAGATACGCGGAACTCGTATGGCTGGTTTTTGTCCAGGTTTCTGACACGAAGTGAAGTGCTCACAGGGTGACCGACGGTAACCCATTCACCTCCAGGTGTTCTCTTTTCGACAACATAATTGGTTACATCATCGCCACCGTTGTCCTTTGGTGGTAGCCAGTGCAAGGTCATGGCGTCACTCTGAATATCCGTAGCGCGTATTGGTCCGGTCGGCTTTCCAGGAACGTCCAATACATTCACATTCAGCTTAGCGGTGTCCTTGCCAAATCTGTTGGAGATCACGATTTTATATGGACCAGCATCACTTCGCTTTGAATCTGTTGTTGTTATCATAATCGAATCTGGATTCACATCAATTACCGTGCGGTCGTTCTCGAATAACGGTGTAGTACTGTTGAACAGATCAACCATTGGCTTCGGATTTCCACCAGTGTAGGGAATCTTGATCTGAATTGTCTCACCGGCTCTAACCGTAATATCCTTGAGATTAGAGAGGTCAAAAACAGGTCTTCCTGGTTGTTCTTGGATCACCACGAGCTCTGATGGCTTCGACGGTTCTCCCTCTCCAGCAGAATTGACGGCAATTACTCGGAACTCATACTCCTCTTTCTCACCAAGGCCAGCCACCACTAGAGCTGTTGCCTGAAAATGAAAGATAAAATTTTTCTTGTATAGGAATGAACGCTAAATTTATTATTGAATTTGGAGCTTTTTATGAGAAAGATCTCGAAGTATTCCAACGGAAGAATCGATCCAACAATTTCAAAACTGTACGCAACATCCTGAAGAACTGCCAAAATCACTTGATCAATTATATGAGGCAATCTCTTTACTCTTGAACAGGCCCACTCTGCCTTGTTCGCAAAATAAGATGAAAACCTAGCCAATCTTTCACCTTTATCGGTGTTCCATTTACTCTGCTCCATTCCGGATCACCAATCTTCTTCTTCTCAACGAAGTAGCCATCAATCGGAGCCCCTCCATCTCTTATCGGCCGACTCCAGATGACTTCAGCTGAATTTTTCGTAACGCTTCCAATTCTTGGCTGATCAGGCGCACCAGGAGGCGCTGAAATCGATTATAAGCCACAATCATTTCCTCACTTTCCTCCAATCATAGCCCTTTAGTATTACTCTATGCTTTAGTTTAAACTTTCTTGGATTTTTTTTGTGGGTCTAGAAGGACAAGAAATCGGCGCGAAAGAAGTCCTGCATCGCTCGAGGCTGAAGAAACCAAACGGATTCTTCAATTAATCTTAAGCATTTTGTCTACAAAAAAAGGATTTTTTGCCCTGCTTATACTGCTAGTTCACTCCTTAAAGGAAGGATCCTGCGGTTTAGTCAAGAGCAAACGTGGCGCATCCAGGTGACGGATAGGGTGCTATTCGCGGACCAAAGGCGACCTTATGCTTCCTTGAGACAAAGGTGGTCTAGCGTATGGACTCATTTTTTCACTGCGCCGATATGGTGCGTAGCTTCTTCGTTTACATTCATGTATGCGTTCGCGGGTGTGTTCTAGTTAATGCGGATTGTATTCTATTAGTCAATTCGTCCAACAGAATGCAATCAAGCGATTGGGAAGTGCGTGGGAGACGGTTAGGAGTCGGTTCCGACAAATAAGATTTCCGTGTACTCAGGGAGAGACCGGCAAGCTACCCGTGACTATACCTAGCAGCTACGTTCACAGCTCTTTGTATGATGCCGTTACTAATGGCGCCCATCAGGAATACGACCAGTTTATTCAACATCTTCACGTTGGAGCTATGAAACTGAGAGTCCGAAAGTTAACAAGAGACGTCTGTCTCCGGAAACGCGCCAGTTGATACGCCAAATTGGAAGAGTACGTGTCGCAAGCAATCGTCAACTCGCGACCGAACTGGCAAAACAATGCTGAAGTGCTACAAAAGAGGACCTTAAAGAGAAAAGAGCAGTAGTTATGGTCGGAGCTGCAAAGGCTGGAAACGGCATTGCCAACGCCCACTGCAACTTCCCCAATTAGAAGATCAAGGTAATTGCATTCCTATGACCAAACGAAAGGGGCGATCGAGAAAATCATTCACGATTACTCTACAGCAGCCATGTTTTTTTTTCGCTCGCAGGAAAAAAAAGGAAGCATATGTCGTCCGAAGGGTTCTCTATGCGACATGCTATTTCGGAAAAGAGAAATCGAAAAACGCTTGCACCAGACAGGATAAGTCCTAAACACATTAAGAACCTTCGACTAATCCTCATCAACACACTAAATCGACTCTTCTCACGTTTTCTGTCAAAACGAAGGCTTCCCACTCAATGGAAGGCCAGCAAAGACTGCTATTGTTCAATCTGCGTAACCAGAACGATATCGACAACTATCGCCCAATCTCCTTGTTGCCTGTCGTCTACGAACTCGTCACATGAGTAACCCTGAACAGTACTGACAGCAAAACATTGCACGAACGACAGCCGTGTGAGTAAGCAGAGTTTGTAAAAGGATTTAGTACTACAGACCACATAAACACGACAACAAGACTCATAGAAGTATCATGGGAGTATAAGAGACGGCTCTGTTTTACCTTCAACACTTTAAGAAAAACTTAAGGTCTCAGTTGAAATAGAAGCAATCTTAGAAGTCCTCGACAGCCAGAGCGTCCCTACTCAGTACAAAAATTTTCTTCGCGAGCTATATAGAACTTTTACAGCAAAAATATCATGATTCGACAACGATATTAACATCGAAGTAAAAAAGGGGTTAGGAAAGGCGAATACGATCTGGCCAAAATTATTTGCTTAACACCCTCCAGAACGGCATGCAAACATTGGAATGGGACAACATGGGAGTGAAAATCGATGGTGACAATTACACCATCTTCGCTTTGCTGATGGTATCGTTCTTATAACACCAAAGATTACCCAGAAAGAATGACTGCTAGCCGACTTTGATAGCGGTTGGAATCTTATACAAACGATGTTCGTGAACACCGGATACGTATGCCGTACTTACGCTCAACAGAACGAATATCTCCGAATGGACCAGCTACATCTACCTAGGTGGGGAATACAACATGATAAACGATCTAGCTCCAAAGTTGAGCAGGAGAAAGCGAGCGGTTTGAAGAGCTTTCAAGAGTATCGAGAATGTAGTGAAAAGAATGAGAACACCTGACTCCGTGTTCACCCTTTCGACTCCACGATTCTTCCTGCCTTTACGTATACGTCAGAAACGGGGCCGCTGCGTAAGCATCTGCTGAGGCAAGAAGAAAGATTACTCAGACTGAAGAAAAACGGTGGGTGATAGGAGTATTTCGTATCACGAAAGTGAAAGAGTGGATTCGACGTTCCGAACTGCGTCAACGATCAAAAATCGACGATCGTGCTCTATTCACCAAGTTTTCGAGGATACCATACGTCGGACAGATGACGCCCATGGACGGTAACAGATGGACAAGATCGTTAGCGACTGGATTCCTTGGGATGTCAAATACACAGTAGAAAGATCATTGACCCGACGATCGTAATTCCTCACGGAAACCGTTTCCCACGAAGATATGATGCTCAACGAGTCACTAGGGCGAGCTCAACTCATTGGAACACTTGTACACCCGACAAAGAGAAATGGATACTTTGTGCTTTATGGGCACCCGCTCAGGTCAATCAACAATCAAGGGACGACGTGTGACATGTGATCTCATATCACATGCGTCACACCTTGTAAATCTTAAAATTTCTTAAATTATATTTCTTTGCTCGCATTCACTATGCACGAACGTCGTCAAAGTATTTTGCGTTTTGGTTCGGGTGCTGCTTGAGGAGTTTTTTCGCCTTCTTCACGAATGTCGTTCAATGTTGGTCGAGTCGATGATCTCTTGAAACACGAGATAACCGAGCTGCGGCGTTTCCACATGGCCTAGAGGGTGTCAACTTATTCCAGACTACTATAGTACCAATTTACCAACTCCGGAGGGATGAAAGATTTAATTGACCACGAGCATCGTCGAACCCGCGCTTGGGTAGCGTAAGCCGTCAATGTAATAAACGAGATCACTAGCATTGCGATATCCGCTCACTGAGTTTTTATTAATGTAACATAAGTATCAAGTCCATTAACAACAAGAGATATTGCCCTTTTTGTTGCCCTGAAAAGGAATGAATCCCTTCAGAAAAAAAAGAAAGAGATATTAAAACAACCATCGTCGCTACTTATTTTACTACTAAAGATCCGCTCACCAATAAATTGTCTACAGGTGATTGGCTCAGAACCGTTGCTGGCTTCTCCTTCACCAGCAGCATTAACGGCTCTTACTCGGAATTGATACGTCTCGCCATGGTGAAGATTCGAAATAGTTGCTTCGGTCCCTTTAATAAGAGGCATTTTTATTGGTGTCCAATCACCTCCTCCTTTTTTCTCAAATTTCTCAACGACATAGCCGAGAATCGGTGAACCACCATCGTACTTTGGCGGATTCCACATCAATGAGACTCGATTTGAATCATAATCGGTTATTTCAGGAGTGGAAGGAGGTCCTGGCGGATCGAACGGATCCTTAATTAGTACTGTTGATCCGGTTGCATAGTCCGAAAGGCCAACTGCATTCTCTGCTCTGATACGAAATCGATAGTGTCGGCCATTGTGGAGTCCTCGAACAGTGTAATAAGTTCCCGAAATTGTTCCAGGGATCTTTTCCCATAGCAACGAGTCTATTTCTTGGTATTCTATTTTGTAACCGATAACCTCTGAGCCACCATCATCTTTTGGAGGTTCCCATTTCAAGACGCAGGAATGTTTGGTTATGTCGTCGTAGCTAAGATTCTCCGGTGCTCCTGGCCTATCGATAACAGTGATTTTAATATTCGCCTCAGCTATTCCACACTCGTTGCTGGCTTTGATCTTGAGTGAGCCGTTATCACTTTTTCGTGAAGACTTGATGAACAATCGTGTTTGCGAATCCGTAGTCTCGACACCAGGCAAGTCAATACCTTCTTTGGTCCATTTCACTTCCGGTTGTGGAGAACCGTGCATTGGAATTGTGATATCGAGTGGCTCTCCAACTTTCACTCGGAACTCCTTTCCGTCAATGTCTAAATCGAAACCAGGAGCTTCAAACATGGGCTTCGCGGTGGCCACGTCTGACGGATCTGAAGGTGCTCCTGGTCCGCTCTTATTCACTGCCACTATCCGGTACTCATACATGTGGTCCTTTTGTACTCGTATATCTGAGAAAGTAGTGCCGTGAACAGGAGCAGTGTTTACCTGGAATAACACTAATATAAATTCATAACCACATAAAGTGACAATAATACTGCTTAATGTCATCAATTTTTATCTACTGCTTACTACTTTTTAATAGCAGAGTATTATGCGAAACATAACCATAATGCTGCTGAGATGTTTGCAAAACTCGAGACCGCTGCTGCCTGCGGTGGGGAACGAACGCGCTATTGTCCTTTCCAGGGAGTAAAGCGTTCACCACCACACCATGCGGGTCCTTCGTTTCGCCTGTCTCTCAGCTAGTTCTATCGATCTCTGCCATCAGCAATCACCCGTCAACAGGGTTGGTCTGGGGAGCCCACATCGGCATTTAATCCGGCTAGTCCGAGGCTGTAGTCGAAATCACAATGTTACCTTTTTATTTACTGCATAGTACAATTTTTCACGGTAGGGTATTATGTGGAATACAACCGCAATGGTGCTGAGATATTTCTAAAATTCTAAACCGCAGGTGGCTGCGGTGGGGATCGAACATGCTATTACTCTTTCTGGAGGCTAGCACGTTCACCACCACTTCATGCGAGTCCTTCATTTCGCGCGTCCCTCAGCTACAGCCAATACTGCTTAAATATTTCATTCTCTGCCGACCCACAAACGCAAAGCTCTTACACACTACCTCTAAGCTCTCATGAAGACGACCGTTGTTGTTAAATAAAACTATTACTAGCACTTAGCAATCCAAGAGTCATGTAAAAACGAATCTATGAATCTACATACGTTTAGCGGGAAGTTTCCACTATTTCATTAGCAATCTCAAGTTGTACGTTGTACTTTCACGTGAAAAGCGAGAAGAATGGAAAATTTTGAGCCCATTGTGAAATTAGACGAAAACATGATTACCTTGATCCACCGACCAGTCTTAAGGTCCTTCCTTTCCACATCGTAGTGCTGGATGGGGGAACCGCCGTTGTCGCGTGGTGGCTCCCATTTGATGTCGATGTGGTCGTTGTCCGTGTCGACGATTTGTGGCTAAATGGTAGAGTAGAGAACAGTTAAGATTGCAGCCACAGTGACTAGCGGAGGATGTGCTGCAACAGACAATTTGCTGCAACAAGTTATTTCTTTTCTTTCGCGAACGAATGACTTCCAGGGTAGCATTCAATCTAACCAGCTAAGAAGGATGGTTTATGATTCTATGTTATTTTGATTTTATGTTCTAATGATCGTAAACTATGAAAAAACTTATCAACATTGTGGGGCACTAATATCGTGACTACTGAAGAACGACAAGGGGTGCATGTGGCGCAGTGATCGGAGGCGCCCTGCAACGGACACACGGGATCGGTCTCCGCGCCCACGGCCCACCGAACCTTCCATCACTCCGAGGTCTGCAAGTTAGCTCCATACTTGTCTGGAGGAATAACAGCACTGGCTCGATACATCGGTGGGCCACCGCGAGTCATTGCAAGGTCCAGATATGCATTCAAATCACCTCCAACGACGCTTGATGAAGTCGAATGCATGGCGTTTCCCTCAGAGATTGCTCAACGCCGAAAGCTTTGTCCATTTTTATCCTTTTATACTCAAAAACGACTTAGTTTCCGTTTTTTATTCTGGCTCTTCCAATTCTTTTGCGAGATTCGCCACTAGAAATTCTCACGAAATAAACGATAAAATAGAGGAGCTACAGCTCTTGAACACGTTTGATCTAATCTCCTTCTTATTTTCTACATATTTTTTCTCTTTTCTGTCCGATTTAGCTTCAGCGGCTTATTTTGACAAATACAACATGGTATGAGGGTTTTTTTTTGCGCGCAAATCATAGACTGTTCATTCGACTGACAGTGGTCCGAATAACTCACCTTTTCAGGCTTTCCTGGAACACCGAAAGGATCCTTAGCAAGCACCGGATTAGATGTACACAGGGGATCTGAGCGACCAAATGCGTTCTCAGCCATCACCCTCAGCTCATATTCGTGGCCTTCAATAAGTTTGGGCACGGTCATTGTGGTGCCAGTAGCGAATGTTGACACTGGAACCCAAGTGTTTGTCTTCGTATCGCGCTTCTCCACTACGTAGTTAGTGATTTCTGATCCACCGTCATCCGCCGGTGGATTCCAGCTAATAACGCAGCTGTCTTTCGTCACATCTGATACTTCTAATGGTCCTTCAGGAGCTCCAGGTCGATCTAAAATCCAAAGATGACCCATATTGGCTAAAAATCGAAGTGTTGTGCACATTTATCATTAAATAGTTAAATTACACAGTGCTGAGAAAAAGAAAGTACTGCAGAAGTAAACGCTAGAGGCCCATTTTTATACGTCAGTAATGGTGGATAGGATAAAATAGATCAATTTCGTAGACATCTAAGCCAATAACAGTGAACAGTCCCAGAGAAAATCTCATAGGTAGCCAGCTCACCTTGCACGATCACTTCGAATACGCCTTCATCTTCTCCAATTTCGTTTTTGATCTTAAGCGTGAATGGGCCACTGTCGGCTCTCTTAGCACTAGGGAAGAAAATTGAAGTAGAGCCAGGTTTGGAATACTCTACTAACAACTCAGACGGAAGTGCTTGGCCTTCTTTAAAGGACCAATTAACAGTCGGATCTGGTGATCCATCAAACTCCACCTCCATGGTATGAGTGTATCCGGCCTTGATCTTTATCTTGCGATTCTGGGTCAAGATTCTAGGTTTCACTGAAAATAGCGTGTATTAATAATTTAAATCAGTGCCCAAAAACAATCCCTCTGATTAATGTCACTTAGTTAAGTTTAACCTTCGAGGTTATCATAGAAAAAATGACTTCGGATTTATATAAAGCAAGTTTGCAGCCGTTTGATCTGAGATTTTCATTCTTTTATCTTTCATTTTTAAAGAATTATCTATTTCAAACATTCGGCAGAAAGTACTTCCTCTATTCATACTGTTTCTTGCGATCACTCACTCATTGGAAGACAGGTACTGTTGAAAAGATCTGTAAACTCACGATATCTCGCCTTTGCCATCTGAGGATCGGTCGGCTCTGATGGCTCAGATGGACCAGCTTCGTTGACGGCGATCACACGGAACTCGTATTCGACTCCCGGCTTCAGCTGATTTGCCGAAAACGTCGTGCCGGACGTCTTCCCGGCTTCGCTCCAGAACGCGCTGCCCTTTTCCTTCTTCTCTACGATGTACGTTTTCACTGGACTTCCACCGTTGTTCGCTGGTGGTTTCCATTGGATGTCGATGCGATCCTTGTCCCAGTCAACGACAACAGGTTTTTCTACAGCGTCCGGTACGTCTGCAACACAACAACCGCAAGAGTGTGTTCACAAAGTTTTCATCTAAACGGCTTCTAATTGCTATAAAATATATCACAACGCTATCGGTCTAGACTTCTGCCACAAACCATTTTTTCTACCCAAATTGTGGCAATAAGTATTGCAAAACCAGAAATTTCATGGACGATTACACTGTCATGTACCTAATTCTCTTCTTAAAATTTTTTTTCTTTAACTAATAGCCACTGCAGGGCGTGTGTGGCGCAATGGTCGGAGGCGCCTTGAGATGCACACATGGGATCGATCCCCGCGCTCATGGCTCGCCAAACCTTCCGTCCAACCGGGGTCGGTAAATTGGTACCAGACTTGTCTTTGAGGATAGCAACACTGGCTCGATACATCGGTAGGCCACCGCGAGTCATTGTAAAGGGCAGATATGCATTTAATCATCTCCAACGATGCTTAATGAAGTCGAATGCATGGTGCATCCTTCAGGGATTGATCAACGCCGAGAGCTTTAACCTTTTATCCTTAACAGCGACTGTAGAACATCAAAAACCACTTCTTAGGTTTCAGATCTAAAGCAAAGCTTTGTCTGATTGTCGCATGTGAACAAGATGCCTCCCAATAACCAACGTATCTAGCAAGGTGTAAACTAGTAAGTACTACTCGTATGCAAAGAACAGAATCTGGAGGACTGGATGTGAAACTCGACTAACCGAATTCGTTTTTGGCGATTATTGGCTCCGTGGTTTCGAGAGGCTTTGATTCTCCTTGCAAATTGACGGCCATTACTCGGAACTGATACTCCTTCCCGTTGATCAGTTTGTTCACTTTAGCGGTGCATTCCGGAAATTGACCAACCTCTTGCCATGTTCCCCTGGATGTATCCATCTTTTCCACTCGATAGTGCAAAATCTCTGTCCCTGAAAAGCACTGACAATTCGTGGAGAACCGATTTCTTCTATTTGGTTGTTTTCAAACTCAGTTAAGGTCTGAGCACTAAACTTGGATACGAAACCATGTATACATATTATTTGGTTTTTTTTAAATTCTAAAGAATTCTCTGTGATAAAGTGGTTTCTAACCTCCATTATCCAGCGGTGGTTTCCAATTGAGTGTACATCCTTCTTTGTGGATTTCTTTGACTTTGAGTGGACCTTCTGGAACTCCAGGCACATCTAACACTGTGACTGTACACTGAGCCTTGTCCTTGCCATGTTCATTTTCTACCGTGACCGTGTATAAGCCAGTATCGCTCCTCACACTAGAAGCGATAAGCAGTTCAGACGTAGTAGGTGTGGTTGTCACTTCGGCTCTGTTGTTTGAATTCATTGAAACATCATTTGCCTTCCAATCTGCGGTCGGAGATGGCTCCCCTTCAAAAGAAACCTCTAGCTTCAACGGTGTGCCAGCTTTGATTCGTAGATCCAGAAGACCAGCAACATTGATTTTAGGAGCCACTAGAACGATACCATTACTAATGATTATAATGTTGAGTTTGTTAACTAATATAAGGAAATATTTCACTTAAAAGGATTCCACTTAGTGAAGTAACGATAACCAATCAATTGTCATCACGTCGCATTGCAAACCTCGCTACTGCTTTACAAATTCGCAAATGAAGAGAGAAATAAGGTTTTGTAACGCATTTCATTTTATTTCTACTCAAGTTCCTCACATTCTGGAGCTTAAGGAAAGGATTTAAGAGCAGCTCGAAATTGTGGAGATAAAAGACTAATTGTGTGCAGATGACCGTTTGTTCAGCTGTTGTTTTTGACCAAACCAAGCTCTTTAGTTTCGCTCAAAGTCACTCAGTATGTGGCAAAGTCGTCTACGAAAAGGAAGATTAACAGCGATTTGTTGATTGTATTGGCGACTTTCGAAAGCATAGTTTCGCAGGTCAAATTTACAGACAATGTAAAAGTTTCTGACAAATTAACGACGAGGGAATTCCAGCTTAAATGACCTTTTGGACAGGAACAAACTGTCGCCGGTTGCACAAGCACTGAACTCACCCGCGCTCAAACCAGTACCTGCCACCACGCTGATTTCTCGGTGGTTCGCCATTGTTCCTCATTAATAAAGAAACTTAGAAAGTTGTTAATGCAATAATTACAAACTTAAAAATTAACGGTTACAATCGCAATCACAGGTGGCACAAGCTTTGACTGACTTTAGGAAAAATATAATAAGGGAAAAATCACTTACTTTTTCTCGCTTTTGCGACAATATTGTCCGTCGGATCTGAAGGTTTACCAGGTCCAGCCTTGTTGACGGCTTTCACTCGGAACTGGTACGTTTCACCGGCCACTAAATCGCCTGCAGTCGCCTTAGTGGTCTTACCGTCGACCACCGCGCACGGCACCCAGTCTCCGTACTTGTCCTTCTTCTCCACGATATACTGCTCTATTGGAGCACCACCAGTATTTTCAGGAGCCTCAAAAAGTGCTGCTGATGTCAGCAAGTATGAAAACATGGTATGACCTTGGCAAGGAATAACTACTATGTTCAAAACTATGCACTACAGGGGCTTTAAATGGTTTGAGGTATTCATTAAAAGTGTTCCGAAATTTTGCTGGAAATTGTCATCTTGAGAAATTGGAAAATAACCGGTTGAAATTTCCCGAATAAAAGCACCAGCCTTCTAATAAAGCCTTCTCGATGCTTTCAAAAACCTCAAAGCAATCTCATGTTCCTTTCAAGCAGCTTCGACCAAATAGCTTGTTATTTTTCTATCTTTCTGAAAAGTTTGCTCCACTTAGAACAGCAACGAAATTTGAAAAGTTCGAGGTACTGCGATAAGTAGTCTTTTAGCAAGTATATTACAGCAGCAGGAATGATTGTGACAAGAATTTCGATGCACCATCGTACCTTCCACTCCAGATCTACGTGGTCTTTGTCCCAGTCCACAGGTGTGACATCAGTGGGTGGGCCCGGCTCGTCGAAAGGATTCTTAGCCACTATGGGGTGGTCGGTCTGCAGAGGTGCTGACACGCCTTGTCGATTCACTGCCTTCACTCGGAATTTGTACTCGTGACCCTCGTTCAGTTTGCCGACTTTCAGACTCGTGTCAGCTGTTTCACCACACTAAAAATTTAAAAAATTGGCTTTAGATGATCTTCAAGACGAAAATTATTAAATCTGTCATACAATGGTTAAGGTACCAGAAATTTTACAAAGGATCAAACGAAATGTGATTTCCTAAAAAAACTTCCATCACCTAGATTTGATTGCTGTTGACAAACTGTGAGCAAGATAACGATTTTAAAAAGTCTGATTTAAAACACAAAACATAAATATTTCCAAAACCAACTTTCCTTTAACCTCAGCACTAGGAATCGATATGTACTTATTCTTTGCTAAGCTTACACGATGTTGGTAGACAGCTTTTTTCGGCTAACATTTCGACGTCTTCATCTTCATCAGAGCCGACGTTCTGAGTCGATAGTCCACAAAAAACAAGTTATTATCACCGGATAATCACTACTATTAACCAACAACATCCTGTATAAAAGGGGATCACCAAGTGAGCATGCCTCATTCTAAAGACGGTCCGCTAAGGCTAAGACGAAGAGGAACTGCGGACTATCGACTCGGATCACCGGCTCTAATGAAGACGAAGACGTTGGAACGTTAGCCGAATAAAAGTTGTAGAAGAACCTTGTGTAAGCTTATCAAAGAATGAATGCATATAAATATTTCATCTGTAACGATTTGTATTTTTTGGTAATCCAAATATTCTTACTGGTGGACACGCTGCTTTTTGCTACTTTCAACTCTTATATCACATTCGTAGAAGGTCGAGCATATGAAAAGACGAACAGAAAAGTCACAAATTAATATTATGATGGATATGACAAGACTAACTGGTATCCATCGACCACCGTCTTCTTGTTTCTCCACGATGTAATTGGTGATTGGAGAGCCACCATCATCTTCTGGCGGATTCCATCTTAGAGAGCAGCCATCTTTGGTGATATCTTTGACAGTAAGAGGTCCTTCGGGAGCTCCAGGGATATCTAGATTAATTATTAATCATTCGTTGTGATAATTTTTCATGAAAAGTTGATTATGGCCACATTTTGACACAGATCGGACAAAATTCATTCCACTACGAAATATGAATAGCTTCTAGCAAATTAAACATCTCACCGAGCACGTTTACGTTGACCTCCGCTTCATCTCTACCATTTTCATTGGTGGCCACGATTTTGTATTTTCCACTGTCGGCGCGAGAAGCATCCTTGGTGTCTAGTTTAGTGTTGTTGTCATTAGAATTATCGATTTTCGTCTTTCCCAGAGATTGAATAGGTGTCCCGTCCAGGAACCATTCTATCTTCGGGGTCGGCTCACCGTCTACATTCACATCGAAGCTGATAGATTGACCGGCCTTGATACGAATATCGTTGAACATGTCTCTATGAATATTTGGTGGCAAATTTCTCGGTTTCGCGACCATCGCTTTACTTGGGTCAGATGGCCGCGATTCCCCTGCTTTATTAAGCGCTTTCACACGGAACTGATAAGTTTGACCAGGTTTCAGATCGTCTACTGTAGCCGTGAGCTGATCAGCTGGCACTTTCTTCGCGGGAACCCAATCTCCATTTCCGGCCTTCATTTCGATGAGGTACTGGTCAATGGGCGCGCCTCCGTCATCCAAAGGTGGCGTCCATTTCAGGTCGGCGTGATCTTTGTCCCAGTCTACTATCTCAGGAACTCCCGGTGCATCGGCGCAGTCGAACGGGTCCTTCGCAACAACCGACTTGTTGGCTTCGAGCGGATTTGATTCGCCGTAGCGGTTAACCGCTTTTACGCGGAACTGAAACAAATCACGGCCATGCTCGGATTTGAAATTTGTGCTCAACTAAGAACTGAACTCGAACTAAAATTTTCAATAAACTGCAGCATTACTGCTGTTAAGTGAACAACCAATGGGTAATGCATGGAAGGAGAACATCATAGATGACGGCCCTAATGGTTCTTTAGACTTCAATTATCACTGCTTACTGAGTTTTATTGTCTACACTTCTATCATCATCGTCAATAAATGAAAAATCGTTCGATTTCATACTAATCCCTAAGCAACCCTTATTTTATATGTAACGGCTAAAAGTAAGCATCAAGACCTAAGCGAAGGCTCACCTTGTATTCGTGGCCCTGGATCAGGTCATCCACATGGAACTTCGTGTCATTGCTCTCACCACATGTTGTCCATCGGCCCGTGTTCGCGTCCTGCTTCTCGATCACGTAGTGATCGACGGAAGCACCTAAAACGGCCGCCACTTGCTGCGATTTCCAAATGTATGCTCTTCATAACATATGAGAGCACTATCCTTATTTGTCATTGTATCGACATGTTGAACTGTCCAATAAATTCATCTTATCAAATATTGAATATTGCGACTGTGAGGATAAAAACTGGTTAAAATTCATGAATAGTAATTTGGTCAGAAGAGATAAAAATATGGACGAAAATAATAGCGTGAAGGGAGAAATGCTGATGTTAGCTAGGTAGATCAACTTTAAACGGACCTCCGTCGTCATCTGGTTCTTTCCATGACAGATCGCAGCCATCTTTGGTCACGTTGCTCACGTCCAAGGGACCACGTGGTGCATCTGGATGGTCCAGAACGATCACCTTCACTTCGGCCGTGTCCGTGCCATTCACATTCTTAGCGGTGATCACATAGGTGCCGGTATCGGAACGAAGTGCTCTCTTCACAAGGAACTTCGTCTAAAAAATTGGCATTTAAACGGAATTTACGCCAAGAGATCATGTTATTTCCTAGCATCTAGTACAATGCGCTATAAATAGCGAATAAACACACCTCATGTAAGCTCTGTGCGCCCAGTCTCCATCAGAAACTGGAAGACGCCCAAAAACTGTTAGTGTTTTAAATAAGATGTTTCAAATGTGATCGGAATAAAGGTTTTGAATTTTTTCCTATTAAACAAAAGAATAAAGCTCTCGGCGTTGATCAATCCTTGAGGGATACGCCATGCACTCGACTTCATTAAGCATCGTTTGTAGGCGATTGAATGCATATCCGGCCTTTAAAATGACTCGCGGTGGCCTACCGATGTATCGAACCAGTGCTCCTATCCTCCCAGACAAGTCTGGCACCAATTTTCCGACGCCAGAGGGTTGGAAGGCTTGATGAGCCACGGGCGCCGGGATCAATTCCACGTGTGTGTTGCAGGGCACCTCCGAACACTGCGCCATAAGCGCTGTTTTTGAGTTTTTCTATTAGGGTTACGAAAGTGCCTGAATTGGTAGGGATTGTGTGTAATTGTGACTCTTTGCAGACTCTGAACAAAGCGAGACCCATCGGAACTTCAGCTATTGTTTCATAAATACTGTGTTTGAAACCTTATCTCTGCTTATCAAGAAAGCGTGCACTTAATGACCATTGAAGGTGTTAAAAAGGTCACTTAACAGCTATTCTAGACCCCAATTTCCAGAAATTGGAACTAAAATGATATTCTTAACCCTTTTATTTACTGCCTTTTTCTTTTTAATGGCAGGGTATGTTGTGGAATATAACTCGTATATAATGCTGAGATATTTGCAAAACACCAGACCGCAGGTGTATGCGGTGGGGAACGAACGCGCTATTGTCCTTTCCGGGGAGTAGCGCACTTCACCACCACACCAACTGGTTCCTTCGTTTTGCCTGCTTCTCAGCTAGTTCTATTGATCTTTTGCCATCAGCAATCACCAGTCAACGGGATTGATCTGGATGGTGTGGTGGTGAAGTGCGCTACTCCCCGGAAAGGACAATAGCGCGCGTTCGTTCCCCACCGCATACACCTGCGGTCCGGAGTTTTGCAAATATCTCAGCATTATATGCGAGTTAAAATAATATTCAAAAAATTTTGGATACTTAAAGCCTAGTGCAAACCCTTTGATAGAAGTCTGTCAAGAATTCAACACTTCAAGTGCTTTATTTCTCGAGAAATTATGGTCCATTTTTAAATCCCATCACAGTCGGCATTGTTTGTTAAACTCGCGATCGGCAATGGAGAAAAAATGATAAAATGTATGTACGCAGTCTAACCTTGTAATCTTCAGACTGAACGCGAACACGGTCGTCGGACTCCACTGGACTGCCGTCGAGCGTCCAAGTGATCTCCGGTGGTGGTTCACCAGAAACCGGCACGTTCAGGTGGATTTCCTGTCCTGCTCGCACCTTGATCTCCATCAGGGCACTGCGGTCGATGACAGGTGGAACTGAATTTAAAGACGAACCTCCACGAAGATGTTTCAATGGCAAAGAATTCTAGCAGAAAGTTATCTAGCGTTTTTATAGCATTCTGAAGACCATCTAAAAAGCTTAAAATGAGTGTTTCAACTCAAATTTTAGAATTGTAATGAACGAAGTCGTACAAGCGAAAGCTCAGCTCTACTTTATATTTATCGCTGAATTGCCGACTATTCGCTTACATTAACAACTTTACGTTTGAAGGAAAGCCCTTGGTCACTAAGCAATAGAAATATATTTTTTATATTCATAATATTCATAATAATATAATATATAATATATTCATAATATAATATAATATAATAATAATATAATATATAATATAATATATATAATATAATATAATATATATAATATAATATGTAATATATAATAATAATATAATATATAATATAATATATATAATATAATATAATATAATATAATAATAATTCACAATATAATATATAATATATTCAATAGATTCCTTGGTGCTATTGTACTGATGAAGCAGCGCAAATTCTAATGAGAAGATGAGTGACGATCTGTCCCTTCACTTTGAATTTACTTCTAGCCTTCGTAGTTGAATACTATGAAAGAATACACTTTTATTTTACCATTGAATAGCGGCATTGTGGAACTCACCATTTCTGGCCTTCGCGGTGATTCTCTCCGAGGGATCCGATGGATCGCCCGTACCAGCCTTGTTCTTGGCGCGAATACGGAATTCGTACTCGTTGTCCTTCTTAAGATTTCCCACGGTAGCGGTTGTTTGGTCAGCAGGAACCTGTGGAATCAGCACCATATGTTTCCATGAAAGAGAGATGTATTTTTCAAAACAATGCTTGCTAGCCAGTGTAAACTCTCAGTGTAGACTACTTGTAGAGAGCTACTCGCATCAAAATGTTTGTTCATCATCGATTTACATCAGCTTTATTGTTCACTATGCTGGAATATCTTGAACTGTAACGAAATTGATGCATTTCTTCACGTGATTAGTACTAAAATTTGACTTCGGAATAAAAAGAATATCTAATTCGTTTTCTGCTTTTTTTGTGCAATTGCAATTTTGTGCAATTTTGTCTAATACCAGCCTCTCAACGGTTTACCTCACCATGGCTGGAGGTGTTCCTGGATGTCGGGCTGCGATCTATAGCATGAGATTCATCCGCCAGGCAGGGTCTACCAAAGGTGAGGATTTTCCTAGCTAAGAGTAAACCAATACCAGGATCCACCACCGCACTAGTATCAAACTAGTCGCATAGTGGCAAATCTCCTTATGATCCACAAGGGCGACGACTGCCTGTGGTGGTGACGACCTGGGACAGACTATGGCCAAGCTGACTTCGGCACTCCAGGGAAACAATGGCTAAACCAGCAAAACTCCGAAAAATGGAGAATGTGTTGGATCCCGCATAACCAGTGAGGACGGGCCATCTAAGTAAGTAACTTTAACGAACAATAATTTTCCATATAACTGTTATGAATATGACAGAAAGAGATGTCAATATTTTTTTAACAAAAATGGCAATGACTACGAACGGTGTGAAATATCACACTATTGTGAAACGCAGTTAGAGCACCTCTAAAAGTGATTTGTTGTGCGCCAACTTCGGAAATACTACAATATTACCTGGGAGTGAATTGGAAATCAGAGACGGAAATTTCACTTTATACGTCTTCGTTTTAATTACTCTCTTCGTAATATGACAACAAATGATTTAGAGCCGTACTTGCAAGGCTTCTGTCCAAACTGGTGAGTACTTTTCCTTTACTTCGATCACATAGCCATCTATTGGTGCACCGCCGTCGTTGACAGGTGGGTGCCAAGAGAGGTCGGCATGATCAACGTCATAATCCGTTACTTCTGGAGCAGCCGTCTTTCCAGGCTTGTCGAAGGGATCTTTCGCCAGTGTCGCTCCAAACGTTTCCAGTGGTTCTGATTCGCCTTCTGCGTTCACCGCAGCTACACGAAACTGCAAAAATGATGGCAGATACGCGTCACACTGATTGCTTGATGATTGCTATAATTTATTAAGGCATCACATGACAAATATGTTTGAAAAATGAAGAAGACAAAAAGTGCGGACATACGAAAAAAATATAAACATAAAGCCACAAATAAAAATATAAATATGGGCTTCTACTTTGTGATCTTATCCGGTTTTCATTTTATTTGTGTGGGTCGGTGCGTTAACATCGAAAGCACTGACCTTGTACTCATGTCCAGCGATGAGACCGTCGACGACGGCTGTCGTCTGGCCGCCGGGCACCTTGGCTGCTGGGACCCACCGGCCGGTGGCCGTGTCGAGTTTCTCGATCACGTAATTTTCGATCGGAATTCCACCATCATCCTCCGGCGGCTTCCACTCCAACGTGCAGTGATCGGCATGAACATCACTCACGTCCAGAGGTCCGATAGGAGCAGATGGTCTGTCTGAAACAAATATCGGGCACAAAATCTGTCTAATTCGAGGTTTGAGAATGAAACTGCTTTGAATTTGGAGAATTTCGGATCAGCACTTGTTAAGGTGTAAACGGACTATGAAAATTGGCATAAATTGAAAATTAAATGTATATTGCAGTAGTCATTTATTACAGTCAATTTTACAAAGGGGAGTACACAATCCTGACATTTAACAAGCAGCAGGTCATTCGTCAATTTTACTCCATGATTCTGTTGCCATGTGATGGAACCTTTCCAAAATTACTCAGCGAAGTACAAGTTAAATATTAAGCACGGCTTATCTTCATTAAACGGGTCACACTACAGATTCTATATTAATAAAAATTAAGAGTCGAGAAAGGTTTTCAGATCTCCAACTAGCAGTTTAATGGTATTCTTTCATTAATTCTGAACAGAGCTTTCATTGGCTCTCAGTAAACCAACAATTGGATGAATATAACTCTAATAAAAGCTGTAACTTTCTGCAGGTTTATAGCTTGACCATACCTTATCAGTAACCTTCATCGATGTCAGAAAACGGGCTCTTCACTTACCGATAACGGTGACGTTCACCGTGGCCTCGTCCTCGCCGTTGGAATTCACGGCCCGGATAGTGTAGACACCACTTTCGCCGCGTTCCATCTGGCGGATGTGCAGTTTGGAGTGGTAGTCGGGGTTATCACACTTCACCCGGCCTCCATTGCGAATCTCCCGCTGGTCCGGCCATAGCCAAGTGACCGTCGGCACCGGCTCACCTTCCACCGGAACATCCCATCCGATTGCCTGACCTGCTTTCACCTTGAGATCCTTCAGTGCACTGCGGTCGATTCGTGGCGGCACTGAAACGAATGCTCCTGTTTGAAAGAGCTTGTAATATAGCCGATGTCTCTATTTTGTCTAAGTCAAAAAGAAGGGAACAACTGAAATAATTTCAAATTTCTTCAAAAATAAAGAGAAATAACTAAAGTAGTAGAAAACAGAGTTCTGGCAGAATGGAGTGTGCAACCTGGATTAAAGACCAAGGTTTCAAAAAGATCATGCCCATTTTACTCCAACTTACGTTTGACTGTCTAAATGTGATACATGGCGTCATACTTTACATCTGAAGTTTTTCATACTACATATGCACAAATATGAGGTAAAATGGATAAGTTCTTTGGCTTAATCTGCAAGTTACCAAAAAAATACCAGTATCTACAACCGTCCCGGTATCAAATTGGTCGCACGGTGGCAAATCTCCCCTTGATTCACAAGGCCTGCGGCTGTCTGTAGTGGTGACGACCTGGGGCAGACTTTCGCCAGGCTGATCTCAAGATTCCAGAGAACCACAATGGCTAAACCAGCAAATCTCCGAAAAAAAGGAGATTATGCTGGGGCCTGCACAACCAGTGAGGATTGAGGATAAGCCATTCAAACATCCAAGTAAGTAATCTGCAATTTCCTGATCCTTTAGAAATCACAGCAGCCTATGAAACCCAAAAACGTCGTTTAACACTCGTAAGCAACCATAAAAAGCAGAACTGGCTGTGAAACACAGATCGGCCGCATGGGATTGACCTCTTTCAAATGTGTAGGTAATCTTGTCTTGAATGCGCGTGTGAGTGCAGTTGCATGTATGCGAATTGTAACCTGCACATCGAGTCGCCTAAGAACATGCATTCAAGTAATTCAGGAGTGAAGGCGTAGTGGTTGAAGATCGCTTGAAGACGTAGACCCATTTCTACTACTTCAGCAATTCATAGCCAAATGTTCTTGGTGATCATTGTGGTGGAAGCAGTGAAAGTAAAGAGCGCCTTTCTAAAAATTTAACTGTCATTGCCCTCTCGAGTATGTTTGAGCCACTGGACAACTTTGGCATAAGGTGAAGGTGAATGAAGACCTTTCTTTTTTCTTGCTCCAGTCTAAGACTTGACAAGGTTACAGTTTATACAGATGCTCTGAATTCCCGAGTTTTGGCTTGAGATCGAGCAACAAAAACTTAATAATTCCACGGTTGACGACTATGGTATGGTTTTAAAGCACAAGTTTAAATTATGGAATTGTACACAAGTGGAGGAACATCTATAAACCGTTTCTATATTTTAACACAACGAAATGAACTAACAATTTCGTGGTTTGGCGATGACTGGCTTGCTGGCGTCACTAGGGTCGGAAGCACCTCCTTTGTTCACGGCCACTACGCGAAACTCGTACTCTTCGTTAGGGGTCAGATTGGGTACAGTGGCAGTGGTGGTCCCTCCAGGGACTGTAACTGCTGGTTCCCATCTAAATATATCCACACACTCACTCATAACGACGTAAAGCCGACTTCATAAGTCTAATAGAAAAACTAGACTCAATATTGAAACCAAATGTGTAACAATCGTAAGCGGACATCTGAAAACAATATTTAATGAGCCCACCGTCCGTATTTAGTTCGTTTTTCGACCTGGTATTCCTCAATTGGAGCCCCGCCATCCTTCGCTGGAGGCTCCCATTTAAGATCGACATGGTCACTGTCCCAGTCAGTCGGTTCGGGTCTTCCAGGCCTGTCAGGACGATCGAATGGATTCTTCGCTAATACATCGGTATCACTTTCAAGTGGGTCCGAGGCACCTTCGCTGTTAACCGCCTAAACGATGAAAAATCGTCTTCCGAGCTAAGTCTACTAGGCTACTAAAAATGCAATAAAACAATCAAAGATGAAACTATTATGCTGTCGAGATATATACCGAATTTGACATGGAAAAGCACAAAAACGAACAGCATGAACATCGAGTATTGAGAATCTAGTGCAAATTACTACCTACGTGGAGCGTTATGAGCGAAAATATCGCCAATAAAAACTATGTAAAGTCTGAATGAAAAAGCCTGTTTGACTACTCTTTAAAGGAGTTTATTCCTTTAGATTCTTTTCGCTTAGAAGGCTGCTTCATAAAAAGTTTGCAAGTCTGCGCTGAATCCTTACATTCTAGAAATTTGGAGGAAAATTTTACAAAAATGGACATTCTGTCAATAGAAGATAACGAGTACATTTCCTGGTTTGAGATACGCCATTATGTGGATACATCTCCTTTTACCCATAGTATTAACCCTTAGGGGTTCCATGTTGATCGCAGCACATGAATAGGTTTACATTCTGATAACAGATGAGAAAAAACTAAACAATAAAGACAAGTCGAATAAAACGACTCTCAACTTGCGTCCCACAATTTGTGGTGGCCTGATGACAAATCTAAACAGGTTGTAAAGAATACCTTGACGCGGAATTTGTAATGGTCGCCCTTACTGAGCGCATCCACCATGAAGTTCGTGTCGTTGGAACGCCCACACGGCACCCATATTCCGTCCTTAGTGCTCATCTTCTCGATCTCATAATGGTCGATCGGCTCGCCTCCATCATCTTCAGGAGGTTTCCAGTTTAGCGTCGCACGGTCTTCAAACACATCGCTGACTTCGAGCGGGCCTTTCGGCTTCGATGGCTTGCTCTTCACGTTGATGGTGATCGTCACCGAATCCGTTCCACTCGAATTCATGGCCGTGATCGTATACTTGCCACAGTGCTTCCGCACTGCTTTGTTGATGTTGAATCGTGAAAGGTAATCCTCATTCGCTATTTGAACCTGAACACGAATAAAGTCAATGTTTGAATGACATATTTACATAACTGTGCAATATTTATCAAGATCAACGAGCCTTCTCTGATGAAACTTTCGTTCCAAAATTCTAAAAAATATCTGGCGATAATTACGCTTCGAAAATATGAGTGATATAATGCTAACTTTTTATTTGTTGCCTATTACAACTTTCCACGGTAGGGTATAATGCGAAATACAACCACAGTGGTGCTGAGATGTTTGCATAACTCCGGACCGCAGGTTTCTGCGGTGGTGAACGCGCTGTCATCCTTTCCGGGGCATAACGCGTTCACCACCACACCATGCGGGTCCTTCGTTTCGCCTGTCTCTCAGCTATTTCTATCGTTCTTTGCCACAGCAATCGCCCGTCAAAGAGATTCCTCTGGGGAGACAAAATCGGCATTGAACCCAGTTAAGCTGAGGCTGTAGTTGACCATAAGTGACATAAATCCACAGTGATACGACCGCTACAAGTTTCTTTCCGGATCGATTACAGTTCAGAGAAACTTAAAAACTCAAAATCAAATTCCTACTATTGGATTCCTTTACCATAGTGCCAGAGAGCTGCTCAAAAGTCGACAGAAAACCGTTGTTTTTTGAAAATAAGTGGTCGAAAAAGCTGCGTGAAAACATGACCTTTTCGAGCTTTGAAAAAGAAAACTGCCAAAGCTTCAACCACTACGAAACAAATATTGGATTGCTATAGTCCCTCTTCCAAATACTTCACCTCCTCATCGCGACTGCAAGGTGTTACTGGTGTCGAACTGTGGTATCCAGAGAGAGAGCGAGAGAGAAAGAGATCTGTACTTCCCAATAGTGTCCCAAAAAAACAATCCTATCCGGGATTTCATTCAAAAGTAATTAATGTCAGTACCGCATAATCTGGTAGTGTAGTAGCGATCCAGTTGCAAGATGGCAAATTTTCACTCGTAAATTAGTCCCAATATGTCGCACACTGGGACGTCTCATCTATGACACCGAAAGGTGACAACCATTAGGAGTGATCAAATTTTGGATTGTATAGGAAGTCAATGGAATCGGATAAAAACAACGCATTCACAACAAGCAACAGAAACCGTTTCCTGTTCTGGACTTATAACTCCACACATCTTCAAATGATGGCTTCGCGCTTTTCTAAAGGCCCCAGGTAACATTAATTTCAGCGTAATCGCCCGAAATGGCAAAAAAGAAAGAGGGCCTACAATGCCAATTAAATGACAGGACTCCTATGTTCACGAAGCTTTGGTAGCACTGGGTTTGTAGTGCATCTACCCATTACCCATAAGTTGCCAAGGGTGTACAAACCCTAGATAAAAATTTGAACGGAGTAGCATCACACCGGTGGTACAAATGTACACTTTTCTCACTAACTGTTCGCCATCCTGATGGGAGGAATGGTCCAAGAAGGGAAATGCTGTTGACGACCATATTACCGTGAGTGATGAAACCGCCTATTTAGGTGGAAGGAACATAACGCGTCGATAGTAAATGCTAGCTTCATCCTTCCGTTTACTGAACAGATAGTCATTTTATCATGAAGCGAACGCAAAACATAAACGATGCTCAAGATGCTTAAGACGAAGTGAGAAGGATAGGACTCCAAAACTCAATTTGTGGACAACCAATAGTGCAACAGAGAACAAACTGAAACCGATAACTCCTTAGCTGCACTGTGAATATACTTAGGGCTTTTAGTGAAAGTGCAAAAAGATATGAAGAAGAACTAGAGAAGAAAGGAGCAGCTTAGTACGTGATCGAGCCTTTCAGAAGATCCATTGAACACATGACAAATCCAAGAACCTCATTCTAACATATTCCGGTTTCTGACATCTCAACCACCTAAAAATTCTACGCCTCACACTATCTATAAAGACTTGAACGATGCCTTCTGAAATATAACTTGTCCATAGAAAATTACATTAAAGTAGAATCTTCGAGAATTATCTCCTCCTCGAAATCTATGGAACACACATGGGAAGCGAAACATATTAGTAGATGAGTTGCTCACGTAATGAAGAGGTGACGATATATAGACGAAGAGAAAACTAGAATGAATCGTAAGAGGATGCAGGGACCTTTCGGCGCAATCATCAACAAGATGGACGGCCATGTTTGTAACTGACGTCGACCGGCTGTAATCGTATTTTCCAATGAATTTAGTATGGATTAAAAAATGACGTTAGCAGACGTCACCATGCTCGAAAGAAACCACCACCATAGTAAACGATGGTGACAAAAAGAAACAAGTGGGGTGTCGGTTGAGAGGTGCATGACTCCTGAAGTAGGATTCTCATTAAAATCACAAAAACCCTGACTTTTTAAATTTCAGCCATTAAATTTCAAAATTAGTTAATAAACGCTAAAAAATTAAAATTTTACTGACGGGTGATTGCTGTGGCAAAGATCAGTAGAAATAGCTGAGAGACAGGCGAAACGAAGGACCCGCATGGTGTGGTGGTGAACGCGTTACTCCCCGGAAAGGATAATAGCGCGTTCGTTTCCCACCATAGCCACCTGCGATCCAGAGTTTTGCAAATATCTCAGCAACGTTGTGGTTGCATTTCGCTTAGTAACCTGACATGAAAATTATAGAAGGCAGAAAACAAAACGTTAAACATTGTGATTTCAACTACAGCCGCAGCTTAACTGGGTTCTATGCCGATTTGCGCTCCCCAGATCAACCCCACTGAGGGGTGATTGCTGTAGCACAACTACAGCCATAGCTTAACTGGGTTCTATGCCGATTTGCGCTCCCCAGATCAACCCCGCTGACGGGTGATTGCTGTTGGCCAAAGATCGATAGAAAGCTGAGAGACAGGCGAAACGAAGGACCCGCATGGTGTGGTGGTGAACGCGTTACTCCCCGGAAAGGATAATAGCGCGTTCATTCCCCACCATAGACACCTGCGGTCCAGAGTTTTGCAAATATCTCAGCAACGTTGTGGTTGTATTAAAATTTTAGTTTCATTAAAATTTTGTCTTCTACAGAACCAGGAATTTCGGTAGTAAAACGTTCGCGTAAATATTTTTAGCTTTTTCTTCTCACCGCTCAAGAATTAACCCACCGTGCTCTCGTCGATTCTCTTATCGTTGAACGTCCACTGCACTTCTGGAGGTGGTTCACCATCGATGTGAACACTGAATTTAATTTGTTGCCCAACGCGAACCGTTGTATCTTCCAAGTCTTCGCGGTGAATGTGAGGGGCCACTAAAAAAATGACATGGTCTTTTCATGCACCGAAGTGAACAACTTCTTAGAAAAGATTACGTTTACTTATATATGTTACTTATATGCCTCCAGAGACATTTCCTACTTTCAGTAGTACTAAACAAGAAATGTCAACATAACGGCAAAATATACAGAATTTCATATAATATCTATTTTGGATTTAAGCCTGTACACTTATTGCGTAGATAGATTGTGTTTAAAAAAGCTCTCAGGATTAATCAATCCCTGAGGGATGCGCCATGCATTCGACTTCACTAAACATCATCTGGAAGTGATTGAATGCATATCTGGCCTTTACAATGACTCGCAGTGGCCTACCGATGTATCCAGCCAGTGCTGCTATCCTTTCAGACAAGTCTGGTACCAATTTGCAACCTCGGAAGGATGGAAGGCTTAGTGGGCCAGCACGCATGTGGCGCACTGGTCCGCGGTGCCCTGCAACGCACACGTGGAATCGATCCGCGCCCATGTTCCCTAAGCCTTCCATCCCTCCGGTTCCTTCCTAGAATGTGCTAACAACATAAATATTGTACTCATACAATGTACAAATTGGAAATGAGAAAATTTCCCTAAAAATTTCGTTTTTTTCCGTGTTCCATAAGTTTTCCTGTGTCAATTGCACATGCGAAAATCCTAATCAGTTGGTTTGGGACAATTAGATCACGTAAGGAAAAGGTGGCGTTTATTATTTTAACCTTAAAATCCCGAAAAGTAATTAAACCTTACAAAATCGAGCTTTCGCCGTCACTTTGTCGCTAGGGTCGGATAGCTCGCCTAGTCCTGCCTTGTTCTTAGCAGCTATACGGAACTGGTATCGTTCACCTTCTTTCAGGCCACCAACGGTAGCGGTTGTCTGTCCAGCAGGAACTACCATCACCTTAATTACGAAAGGTACTTGTACATAGATTTACAAACACACTAAGTTGTTTTTTCCTTCAGAAATGCCCGATTGTTACCTCTTCCCATCTTCCGTGTTCGTCTTTCTGTTCGATGACATATTCCTCAATAGGAGCACCGCCATCATCAGTAGGTACTTTCCACTCTAAGTCTACATGATCCTTATCCCAATCCGTGATCTCCGGTTTCGCCATCTTCCCGGGAACTTCGTAGGGATTTTTTGCAAGCATCGGTCCATCGGTAGTCAACGGATCGGATTCACCTTCTTTGTTTACCGCACGTACGCGAAACTAAAACACAAGGATAACCATATTATAAGTTTCTTTGTTGATAGCAAATTAATTAATAAAACAGTCACTGGCCTGGTATTGATGACCCGGTTGGAGGTTGTTAACAGTCATTTTTGTTCCCTGGGCTTGACCACAAGGAACCCATCGGCCAGTAGCCATGTCCAATTTCTCGACCTCGTAATGGTCGATAGGCACTCCTCCGTCGTCCTTTGGTGGCTAAAAGGATCACTGCATTTGTCAACAGATAGCTTTTTGCGAGGACTATGTTTGGTTGACTTCGATAAGTATACGATAGAAGTTGCAATGGTTGGCTTAAAAGTTTACGGTACACTTACAGACGAACTTCATTAAAGAGTGGTTATGCTTTGCTAGAAAGTTGCCACAACGGTTTAATAAGCCATAATCCATGGTCGGTTCGGTTACTTGCTGACATTTGAGTTCATATATGATAAAACATAAAGACTATACACTACACTTAACTTTCGGTGGTCCTCTTTGACGTTTTTAAGTGATCTAAGCATTTTTCGCCCTCCTATGAGTAATACGCTTTTTCCTAGTTATGGAAAATGTTGGAATTGACAAACATAGCAATAAGCGAACCTCAGATTTGTATTTCTACAGCATCTAGGTTACTAAGACATAGAATTAGACCTTGGATAAGGAAAGTCACTTGCCTTCCATTCGAGATCGCACTTATCCTCGAACACATTGTTGACCTCGAGTGGTCCCTCTGGCGCGCTAGGTTTGCCCAAAACAATCACTTCTACACTATGTGTGTCGGTTCCATTACTGTTCTTGGCAGTCAGAGTGTACTTGCCAGCATGCGCACGAGTTGCAGACTTCAGTACGAATTTTGTATTATAGTCCTCATCAGTGATCTAAAGCATAAGATTCGACGTTTTAGAAAACTTTTCGAGTGACTGTGTATCACGGTGGAAAAGATGGTAGGTGACGATTGAGCTAAATATGGCGCGTCTATTTCAATGGCTGACGGCTGGTAGAAGGATGGCTAGTTACAGTGAAATGCGACTGTTATTGCTATAAGTGAACATCAGTATGGACCTTGAGAATAATATGCAACTACAACACCTTCGAACTTCCATGAAACGTAAGTGAAGTAATGCTTGTAGACGCATTCACTGATGAAATATCATTCAGCGAATGGCATTAAAACATTCACAATAGAGTGGAACCCGACTGTAACGCATTTGATTAACCGTTTGTCGACTGACATCACGTAGAAAATTGTCTTCAAACGGTGTGCAAGTGGTAGAGTGAGGATATTTCAAGCAAAACACTGTCAATCTGGAAGGATCGTCAAAATTGAGCACCTTAATCTTGGCGTCGTTGATTGGATTCTCATTGAATGTCCATATCTTCTCCGGCGGGGGTTCACCTCGAACTGGCACGTCGAATTCGACGTCGTGTCCGACCTTGATTGTTATTGTTTTCATTTTTTCGCGGTCGATCCATGGTTTTACTGAAAGTTTTCATTTTGACTAGATGTGAGAAATGATTGCCATGAAAACCTACAATTTCTCGGCTTGGCGATCACTTTTCGACTTGGGTCCGAAGCCACTCCAGGACCAGCTTTATTCACAGCCTTCACTCTGAATTGATATTCCTCGCCTTCTTTGAGACCCGTAATGGTAGCCATTGTCTCGTCACCGGAAACCTGCACGAGTATTGCAGTGTTCATGAATATTCAAGAAAGGCTTTATTTGCCAGTTACGACTTACTTTGCCGCATTCTTGCCACTCACGACCATGCTTTCCTTTCTTTTCGATTATATATTGGGTGATTGGGGCTCCTCCGTCGGAATCTGGCGGTTGCCATTCGAGTGAAACCCTATCTGCGTCCCAGTCCGTCACCTCGGGTGTGTGCGGTTTGCCAGGTTCATCTGAAATGAAGTTCGCCCTTGTGCCCTTGCCGAGTAAAAAAGAGGTGTTAGTTCACTCTTGATTGCCATGAGGCTGATGTTTCGGCGGATTTGGCCTTCCTCAGAGCCTGGAAAGGCTAAGCTGACCGCAATCTATCAGCATTAGCATTAGCATTTAGCATTTTCTCTACTTGGTTATGGAGGTGTATAGCTGGGCGGATTGCGGCCCATCTGATCTCTTCAGGCTCTGATAAAGGCGAAATCAGGCGAAACGTTAGCTTCATAGCAACAAAGAGTAAAATAACAGTCGCATATGCTCAACAAGAATATAAAGAATTATCTAACCAATGTCGATGTTAATAGAAAGTCGGTAGTGGGAATTAGTAATAAGAGAGCTTGGATCACACTACTCAATATCGATGGAATAGCAGTGTTTAAATTGCTGTTCACATTGTTCAGCCATTTTTCTGTTACGAAGTAAAATATCTGAGGAAACTGGCAGAGAGAAAGGCAAAACGAGGGACGTGGTGCCTTGCGCAACATGTGAGTCCTGAAAAGGGTAATCGCGGTTCTATCTGGTCTGGGGTCCAAGTTTTGCGAAAAGGTCAGCGTCAGTGTGGTTGCAGCTAAGCATTAATCAAAATGAAAGAAGAAAAAAACTAAAAATAGTTCTAATAAGTAGTTCTATATTACTATATATCAAATTCTATAGCAGTAGAAATATTAACTAAACCAAAGGCTCGTCCTGTAAAATACAAAAAGTAATCCCCACCGTATGGATTCTTCGCTACGGTCTCCTTCTCGGTGTTTAGAGGATCCGATTGTCCTTCCTTATTGACAGCTTTCACCCGGAACTGATAAGTCTGTCCTTTCTTCAAGCCATCGATACGAGCATTGGTGTCTTTTACCTGAACGATATCGCTCTTATAGTAATTGTTTCTTCGTTTTCGTCACCACGAAAGATTATCTTCCAGAAGAAAAAAAAAATGAAACTAAACGATTAGCAGAGTTCCAACGTAAGGTCACCTTTGCGCATGGCACCCAGCGCCCAGTACTTGTGTCTAACTTCTCGACTTCGTAGTACTCGATCGGCTCACCACCGTCGTCATCTGAAAACTCGTACATGTTAGCAGAAAAAATCTTTAATTCCAGCGCCCTTCTAGACCAGAAACAGCCGCTTTCAAGGACGATGAACAGAAAATAGAAAATGTGAATCGATTTCAAGCAAACATCGTTTCTATTTCGTGTTATGGTGCCGTTCAAACAGCATATGGTGATATACCTTTTTATTTTCTGCCTACTATAATTTCGCGGCAGGGTACTAAGGGAAATACGACCACAACGTTGCTGAGATATTTGCAAAACTCTAGACCGCAGGTGTCTATGGTGGGGAACGAACGCGCTATTGTCCTTTCCGGAGAGTAACGCGTTCACCACCACACCATGCGGGTCCTTCGTTTCGTCTGTCTCTCAACTATTTCTAACGATCTTTGCCACAGCAATCACCCGTCAACGGAATTGATTTGCGGCGCGCAAATCGGCATATAACCCAGTTAAGCTGCGGCTGTAGTTGAAATCACAATGTTATACCTTTTTATTTTCTATTATCCCGCAGACGGGTGATTGTTGTGGCAAAGATCGATAGAAATAGCTGAGAGACAGGCGAAACGAAGGAACCGCATGGTGTGGTGGTGAACGCGTTGCTCCCCGCAAAGGACAATATCGCGTTCGTTCCCCACCATAGACACCTGCGGTCCAGAGTTTTGCAAATATCTCAGCAACGTTGTGGTAGCATGTGGTGAATTTCAATGTCGTAACTATACATTCGCGTTTATGACTAACGATGAGTGATTACAAAAACGTTTTCGTCCTTTCCATAGATGAATAAATACGAACCAACGTTTAGCAACCAACTCTTACCGGGTGGTTTCCATGAAAGGTTGCAGTTGTCTTCGAACACGTCTGACACCTCTAGAGGACCGTTCGGCCTCGTAGGCCTATCCAACACGGTCAGGTTCGCAGCTTCGGTATCGTGCCCGTGCGAGTTTTTAACGGAAAGTCTAAATTTTGTTAAAGAGGCAATCTCGTCACGTATTTCCAGCATGTAATCACTTGTCCCCTGTTCACTAGTACCGATTTTCGCAACGAGTAACTGAAGTGTTTGGCCCACTAGTTAATGTTTGTAATCTCACTGTGGTGTTATTAGACAGATATAGAGTGAAGACAAACGTAGGTACGAGGGATAAAACTTTAGAGACCAAACTAAGGGGTGAAAGTTTAGGGATCAAACTATAAGGGTTTTTTTGAAATATAGTTTGTTGTTATCTACGATAGCTATACTTTTAGGATTATATTAGATTTTAACATTTGTACTTTTCACCACAAGTAAACGTGCCGCGGTTTGAGACATTGTGAATAGCAAAATGATGACTTTCTAGCAAGAGCTAATCTAGCATAGTAGAATAACGAATTTTTTAGCTGGAGTTAATCCAGGTGACAACTGTGGAGGTAATCCAACTGGCGAACTGGTCTCTGGAGGTAATCTAGCTGGCAAACTAGTCTGTCTAGTACAAAACGTAATTCCGTTACTTTAGTGCTATGGCAGTTGTAACAATCGATCAACGATTTGAGACAACTGATACACGATTCGCATCACGAAATTATGAGAATTTATACGAAATGATGGTGAAATATAGCAATTACCTGTATTCTCCACGATCAGCTCGCACCGCTGATGGAATGCAAAGGATGGTGTGTTCGTTCTTCTTGGTGTCGATGCTGAGATTGAGCGACTGCTCGATAGGGTTATCGTCCTTCATCCACGCTACCTCAGGAACCGGCTCACCGCCGATCTTCACATCCCAGCGAACCGTCTGCCCAGTTTTGACCGTGATGCTCTTCAAGCAGTCGTGCTTCAGCCAAGCCGGAACTGAAATAGTCACTGCTTGACGGCGACGATGCTCTAGCTGCACTTCCCTCCAGCTCGGCGCCCATCACGCACAAAATTTCAAGTGACTGTAACTTGGAAAAACCATGAGCCACTTCGAACATGAGAAAGAGATAGTTTTATTTTATTCCTTACAGACATAGCCTTTTCTATTTTATCCCTCAGAGACATTTCCTTACCAATGAGAAATTCTAGTGGATGCCTGCACTCACTGTTTTGTTCTAATCCTTGGGACTGAGAAATCATCGGCTTTTTTTCTTACCACAATTTTTCAATATTTTTAAATACAACGACTTGATATTAAAACCGCTTTCATTTCTTTGTGGATTTCTTATCTTTTTCTTCAACAGTTTCCAAAATCGATTTCCATGCTTAACAATTCTTCGTTCAAACACACAGATATGTATTCCGTTCGTTAAGAATTCTGTAGCGGTTCCACTCTATGACAAGCATAAAGTCTACTCGGAGATAATGACGGAATATTTATTAAACTTTTAAACGAAAAGAGACCGAATTGCCAATCAAAGCAATAGATAAACGACAACGTGGAATAGGAATAGGTGAGGAAATCTTGCAAAACTTCTATTTGCAGAACTCACTGAATTTTGGCTTCGCGACCTGCTTTTCTGAAGCATCCGACGGTTGTCCAACACCGGCCTTATTGAAGGCCTTAACTCTGAACTGGTACTCTTTTCCCTCTTTGAGACCGTCGATGGACGCTTTCGTGTCTGAGAAATTACGATTTTGAATAAGATTATCAGCTTGAAAGACTTTGGTATCTGACGTAAGGAATAAATTTGACAAGCAGGGGAATAAAAATTGCTCCCTTCAAAGTACGACAGAAATTCGTGGATCTCCACAAAATGTTGTAGACAGCTGAAAAACTGCCTAATACCACAAAAGTTTCTATTTACTACGTCCATAAAATTGAAGTAGAATGCAAGCGTTCTTGCTAAGCTTGAATGGAAAAACACCAATTTGTAAACAACGTATGCCTCTTTGAGTCGTAACGTATTTCCGGAATTTCAGCAACTGTCAACTTTAGCAACTATTAAGTTGAAATTATCTGACGTTTACAACGTTGAGAGTAAAGTTTTTCCACTATATTGGACTGACCAACCTGCCACTTTGGCTATTTCCTTCCATTCCCTAGTTTCCGGATCTCGAACCTCAACAATATAGCCCTCAATAGGAGCACCACCATCTTTTGCTGGAGGTTCCCACGAAATATCAATCCTATCAGCATCGTAGTCCGTGATATTGGGCCTTCCGGGTTTTCCTGGTTCGTCCCACGGATCCTAAATTATTGGGCTTTCGGTCGATCGTAGTCACCGTGAATATGGAATAAAAGAAAACTGACCTTGATTAACGTGTATTGATCTCCAGTAAGTGGCTCCGATTCGCCTTCTTTGTTCACTGCTTTCACACTAAAACGAAGGGAAACCGTTTCGTGGGATTATTGGTGCTATTCCGTAATATTAATAAAAACTTTAGAGCTAGTATTCAACCATACAGAGGAATGGGTTATGTCTGAGAATGTGTTCTGCTCAAACAACTTTTCATTTCAAAGGTGCTGAGATATTTGCAAAAGTAGAGCAGTAAATAAAACGGCTAAGATTGCTATTCTAACTAAAGCCTCAGCTAAACTGGGTTCATTGCCGATTTGGGCTCCCCAGATAAACCCCGCTGACGGGTGACTGCTGATGGCAAAAGATCGATAGAAATAGCTGAGAAAGAGGCGAAACGAAGGACCCGCATGGTGTGGTGGTGAACGCGTTGTTCCCTGGAAAAGACAATAGCGCGTTCGTCCCCTACCGCAGACACCTGCGGTCCGGAGTTTTGCAAATATCTCAGCATCTTTGGAGTTATATTTCGCAATATACTCCGCGATTAAAAAGAGTAGGAAGTAAATAAAACGGTTAAGATTGTGATTGCAACTTCTCGTTGTTTTTCATATTTAGTTACGTGCCTTTTTAAATCTTGATAGCTAAAAATCTCAATAAGACCCAGGTTTACGTTTGCCACCAAGGACAGTAGGAACATTAGGCTACAGAGATTTGTAGAGAGGGAGGATTAATAGTTAATCCATGCGTGGGTGTGAACACACTACATCATTCAATGCATCAAAGAAAAATGCAGCGCCGTAAACATGAGGAAAACTTACCGGAACTTGTAGTTTCCTTTATTTCGAAGTCCTTTAACTTTCATTTCTGTAGTGTTGCCATCGACACGACCAACCTTACAAAAACAGTGACCGTATTTTCAGTGATGGTATTCCTTAGACAACGTAAGATTGAAAACGCGATGTGACTGCGCGATGAGACAAGAGTTTAGCACTCGGACTGAATCATCGCGCAAAAAAAGGCGCTCTTCTCAGTTCACGAGGACGGTTTATGCAGTTACAAACTATTGGAGCCACAGGATTACCTCTATATACTTTCCCTTGTTATCCATGTCTTGTGCTTCAATAATGTATGCGGTCAGTGGGTCGCCTCCATCGTCCTGAAACATGTAGCGCTATAAGGAGCTCTGCCGCTTCCATTTCTTCAAAGTGCACTGGCCGAAATTTTTGGTATTTTTTAATAATGTAGTAACAAACTCCCTTCCACCTCTTTTAAAAAGGCGTGCTTGTCTTATATCTTATCATATTCATACTAAGTAAATTATGCTAGATCTGAATGGTTCAATCTTTTATGTAGAATTTTTAAAACGACTACGAACCTCTGGCGGATTCCATGTGAGCGTAGCCCCATCTTTGTGAACGTCAGAGACTTTCAGCGGTCCTTTCGGTGGAGTCGGTCTGCCAACTACGGTTACTTTAGCGGTGCTGTCGGCCGTTCCAACCGAATTCTTCAGCGTAATAGTGAATTTTCCAGAATCTCCTCGTTCAGCATTCTCGATCTAATGCAAGCGATAAGGAGTTCAATAAAGTTTCTCAGTGAGTTATGGTCGACTTCATTATTTTGAATAGGATATTTAAGAATGCCAAAGCCAACAAGTTTCAATGAAATTGTAAACCAGTTTTTCTAAAAAAAATGCACGGCACAAGCAAACAAGTATTTATGGAATGTTCAACCTCACTGGGCTCTGTGCCCGTTTTCTCTATCCTGTAGAATCATTTTTCCCATCACGTAGTCCTTTGACTATGGATATATATATGAATATATATATATGATATATATATATATGTATATATATATATGTATATGAACATGGTAGAGTGAATTTGCCGAATTTGAGCGCTGTCTGGTATCTACAAAGTCGTTCCAACTTACCTTCAGTACGGTCTTCCCTCGTTCTGTACTCATTTTCACTCGCCCTTTGGGTTTCAGTGGTTTTCCATCAACCATCCACGATACTTCGGGTACAGGCGCACCACTAATCGCCACATCGTACTTGATTGTTTCGCCGACTTTCAAACGAAGATCTTGGATCCCACCTCCGGGAAACTCCGGAGCAACTGAAATATAACAGGAGTGACCAGTTAGGATATAAGGGTCCGAACTATTTATGTAACCGAAGTGGTTGAAATATTTCAAGACTGCAGTTCTCGAAAAGCATTACTTGCTGCATCGTTGTTCAGCAAACACGAGGTGTTACCTTATACTTTTATTGATAATGCTGATGTTTCGGCGGATCTCGTTTTCAACAGGGATTGGAATAACCAAACAGAGAAAGTACTAATTCAAGATCTTAATCACATGGAACACAGAACACCTTCTTCGTACATTCACTGCTTTCTATAAATATTCCAATGAGTATTATACATGGAGACCAACCACAAGGAGTTCATATGGAAGCGCAATATGCCTCTCTCACATGTTTTAAATACTGTGGGAGACCACGCGTGATAACGAGGCATTCCTCCTTGCGGCTTATTTTGGGATTCTTGGAATACATCCAGAGTGGTTCGAGAGTTTTGCGAGCCGAAGTTTTCGATTCCTGCGCGAGGATGGTAACTTCTACTTGAAAGTCTTCCCCGTCATGCTCTTGCAGTCCATGCGCCTAGTGGATTACTTGGTCTAACTTTAAGATTAGGGGGCGTGTGGAGCAGTGGTTGGAGGCGCCACTGTCACACACACACGTGGATCGTCGCGGCACCTGCCCGTCGGGCTTTCCATTCTTCCGGGGTCGGTAGATTGGTACCATACCTGTCTGGGAGGACAGCAGCACTTGCTCGATACATCGGTAGGCCACCGCGAACCATTGTAAAGGCCAGATATGCATTCAGTGACCTCCAACGATACTTAATAAAGTCGAATGCATGGCGGAGTCCCTCAGAAAGTGATCAACGCCGAGAACTTTATCGTTTATCCTTAACTTTAAGTTTACCGAGTTAGTTATACGAACGCAGAGTGGTCTACCTGTTTCGTCAATGTATTTGTCTCCGTACGCTTTGCAAGAGATTTGGTAAATCGTACCCGAACTTATGCAATAACCATCTCTGTCGTTAGGGCATATTCTGCAACTCTGCGCTGTACATAGACGGTCGTACGGGCGGCTGCGAACTAGCCGGCGTTTTGGAGTGCTCGGTGTTATTCCTATCACTGTCCCGGAATTCTCCAGGGCGGCACTTCTTAAGCAACGTTTTATACCTGTACATATGTCATTTGAAATATATGGAAGGATAGACGGAACCTTATTATCGCTATGAATATTTTGACTTATTATTTACTGCCTACTCTTTTTAACGGCAGGGTATACATTGTGAAATATAACTTCAATGATGCTGAGATATTTGCAAAACTCCGGACCGCAGGTTTATGCGGTGGGGAACGAACGCGTTATTGTCCTTTCCGGGGAATAGCGCGTTCACCACCACACCACGCCGGTCCTTCGTTTCGTTTCCACAAGTTTCAGAAATTCCTCCTTTTGCTGTTCTCGTTACACCGGTAGCCCAACCAGTGAAGATGGCAATCCAACTATCCAAGTACAGTAATGACCTGAAATCGATGAAATACTCAGCTGAAGTCTCACAGAAAGCGGTAAGTGTGCGAAGAAGATGTCCAGTGCGAATGAAATCTTAATTCACTATTTTCTTCATTTGGCTACGGAAGTGTTTTACAGGGTGGAGTGCAGTCAAGCCTTTCCAGGCTCTAAACAAGGCAAAATCCACCGGAACGTCAGCGCTATCGTCAATAGAAAAAAAAATAACATCTCGTGTTTGCTCAACGAGAATCCTACTCAATGCAGCGATTAACAGAGAGTCGGCCTCGGGAACGATGTGTGATGCGTAGAAAAGGTGCTTACTGCGCTATATTACCTGGTTTTCGGGCATTTTTACAATTTATTGGGTCACATTTGGTCCACAATTTTTGTAAGCAATATGGTTGAGTAGCCTAAAAGGCTAGAACCAATGCTTACGCCCTTTTCTCTCACACAATAACTGGCCCGCAGTTACCTGTGCAAGGTTAACTCCTTCACATTCACGCAGTTGTTCAACCCATTTCCTCAAATATTGTGCAATGAGTGCGTTTAGCATCAAAAATTAATGTTCGGGTAAAATATGTAGCGGGACAAACGTGTAAGTTTTTAGCGACATACACATTGTATCTGAGAAATGAGTTATTACGTTAGCTAAAGTTTAAAAACTATACGAAGATCAACATGCTGACAATAATGGAACACAAAATGTGAAAAACGAGTGCAAAGGAGGCAAACCTGGCTTCGACATGATTTTCACGCTTTTACCATGATCGCACGGATCTCCAGGTCCAGCTTTATTCACAGCTTTCACGCGGTAGTAATACTCTCGACCTTCAATCACCTTGTCGTCGGTTATGCGGTGCACTCCGTCGCCGTCGGCTGGCATCGTTCCGACCACATTCCATGTCTTTTCGGATTTCTCACGTCTCTCCACAATAAACCCAGTGATCGGCGACCCGCCATCATTTTCTGGCGGTTCCCATTGAAGAGTCAAAAAGTCGTGATCCATCTCAGCTACATCCATATTTCGAGGTTTTCCAGGTGCTTCTGAACAACAACACACCCGACATTTAAGCTAAGCTGTCTATACACTCCTGTACTATTAAAAATAAGCTATCTAGGTTAGATTGTTGAAGATGAACAGCCAACAGTTTAAAGAATCTCGAAGAAAGAAACTGTGAGTATTAAGCACGTATGAAAGCTGGGTTAGGACTATTATACAACAAAGGTAAAAAGTTTCCGGACTTATTCGACGAGTCTTACCGGCGACCGAGAACCTCCTTGGACAGGAGTAGTTGGCCGCACAGATCATGAAGCCGTCAACGACCCCGTCAAGAAATGTTCTAATTAATACTTACTATTATATCATGCACTTTGAAATGCGTAGAAAGCAAATAAGAAGGCTAAGATTTGCAAACCTGGAATCTGAGAAGATTTTTCCCCTTCTTAAATTATGCTTTTTACAAGTTTTTGCTGTTTGGTATAAAACCAAAGCTTTCTTACTTTTCCTTGCCCAAAACAAACAGGAAATGGAAGCCTATAATTCGAAACACTTCAATCATGAAATGCTGAATAAAATTGCGAATTCGCATAAACATCGCTAGTTTGTTCCGAGGGAATTCTATCGAAATGTGACAGACATGGCAGGTAGCTAGGGAGTTTTCTGCTTGGAATGTCCCATAACTATGTTCAACCAAGTGTGGGGGTAACGAGCGAGCTGAGGTCAAACGAGAATCTCTATTCAGCTCTTGTATTTGTCCCTTCGGTCTGCAATCTAAGTTAGGGCAAAGACACTCACTGTATGGATTCTTGGCAGTCACAGTTTCTCCGGTAAGCGGCTCCGACTCTCCAACGTCGTTCACCGCTTTCACGCGAAACCTGTACTCGTTGTTCTCTTTCAGATCTTTCACCTGAAATACTACAGCTATTTCAAAAGAAACTTAATCAGGAAAAAATGAAGAACTCTGAAGAAAAATGAAGAAATGAGATTAGGAATAACTCATGAAGTTCCGATTATGTCAATAACACTTCGAATAGTGATAAGGAAAGCACAATACACCTTAAATTCGGTCGTTTTGGTTTCGCCGATTTTTTTCCAATCACCGCCTTTTCCCTCCTGTACTTCAACGATGTAGGCCCTCACTGGTGTCGCTTCGTCTGCATCAGGTTGACCCCATTTCAAATCAACTCCTAGAAGTAAAATTAGTTGGACATTCGTATGCTCTGCTCTGTTATTGTTTAGTCTACGCCTCATAAAACCAAAGGACGAACAAATACGCCAGTTACTTTCCAGATTTGACTAAAGTTCTAGATTGTTGCTCAGATCGCACATTCGTTGAAATACTGGGCGCATTTCAGAAAGAAAAAACCTCCAATAATTAACAAAATCAAGAAGTACTCTTTCGTGAAAAAGTTCTTTCGCAGTTGAAAAAAAGCGATTTTTATCTAGAGAAGAAAGAAAGAGGTTTCTGAGGTCTCACCTTCGGCGGTGACATTTTTGGTCTCTAGCGGTCCTTTCGGAGGTTTTGGCTTGTCCTTCACGAACAATTCAAACGGAGCGAGCGCTGCTCCACCAGAGTTGCTCAATTCAAGAGCCCATTTTCCCGTGTCAGCTAACTGAAGGGAATTTTTATACCTAAGCGGCAAATGAAAATCATTGTACGAAAGTGTGGCAAATAAGAAGTGTAGGAAAACTTGGGGTTATCCAAACTACAACAGAACGTCACCTGGGGATCCTTGAACTTAATCTCGACGACGTCACCGTTGACCACCACGTCAACTAATTTCTTCATCTCCTCACTAATCGGTTTCCCATTCCGCAAGATCGTTGGCTTAGGATCTCCACGTCGCGTGCCTTTGATTTGGAATGGAATCTGTAATTGAACCTCTCTAATCGGAGTCAAACTTATGAGCCAAAGTGCATGAGTTCCACTGTCAGTTCGAATCTGACGCCTACTATTGATGATATAACCAAAACCGAATAGTCCTTGAAGAATGTTTTTCTTCATCGGCAGCTCTACATTTTAGCGATTCTTACACAAGGCTTTTGAACCGCAAGCGTATTTAACCATACTTAAATCTTAATTTAATGTTTAAGAATGCTGGTCACCACGAATGCGGTTTTGGTTCGGTCTCGCTTAGGGCTTATCAAGCCTCTCATCTCTCCGAGGTAGGAAAATTGGTACCGGACTTGTGTGGAACGGTTCATGTTCCTCAATCCAAGTGGGAACGCTCTAGCCCGGTTATCTCAGGTCTCCAGGAACGATCGACTCGACCAGCATTCAACTACGTCCATGATGAGGGGGAAATCCTCAGGTAGCAACTGAACCTATGAGTAAGAAGTTGAAGAAATTAGTGGATGATGAATACGAGAATTGTTGAGATTCGCACTGCAGGTGTGAAAGAGCGGACTTACAAAAAAGTGTCCTACGTAAAATTATCTGCTACGTCACTAGAGCATTCCTTTTATACAACCCACAAAGCTAATGCATGAAGTGGAATATATTTTATACCGTAAACCGCTATTAAGCACGTGAGAGTCATTGGATTTTATAGCAAAACCTATTAGATCTTATAATGCCTAGAAAAATGTGGAAAGAAGCCAACTATAGCACGGAAAGGGCTTGCCTTGACGACGCACGGTTCGCCGGCCTTGGCCTCGATTTTCTTCGGCTTCCAGTTAAAGATTGGGCGCTTCTCGGCCTCGAGCACTGTCACGAAACAGCTTCCGATCAGGCCTCCGACGTCAATCTCGTAATTCTCGCCCTCGTTCAGCTCGATCTTGCTGATCTTCAGTGTGTGTGTGCCGTTCCTCGACTGGGTTTCAAACTTTCCACCTGCAACAGAAACTCCTCTCTTCGTTCAGATTTCTCCTATGTCCGAAACGGAATAAGAATTTTCCTATACTAACGGGAGTAAGTGAACCATGGCCAATTTTCTTGAAGCATGCAGGCAACCATTTAAAAAGTAACAAGCATTGTTTCCAAGAAAAGGAAAAGTGGATCCATGAGTTTTAACCTTTAATTACTGCCTATTCTTTTTCACTGAATGTATCATGTGAAATACAACCACAATTATGCTGAAACATCTCATATTATAGCATTTTTATGGTTAGATTTATAAGTGTTGGCAGAAGCAATCCTCAGAAGGCCTTGGAAAATTTGGCGCAAGCCTAAAGTCCCACATGAGAAACCAGATAGAAAATTAACCTGGCATGCTGGTGATCCTGACGCCGTTCCGAGTCCAAATTCCAGGTGTCTTGTTGTCCTTTGTCTGGCATGTCATCACGATGTCATCTTTCTCTACGACCTCCAAGTCTTTCAATTCAATGATAAACTTGTTCAGCGCTGAAATGAATCACTTTTTATTTTTCATTTAACAGTTTTTTAACTGCCTAGATGACGCAAGCAGCCTATATTAGGACGATTCGAAATATTAACAATCGTTGTTGTTGAATCTTACAAGCATACTTCGTGGTTTAATAGATTTTCTAGCATTAAGTTTACGATTTTAGGTTCGTTGATATGAAGCCATTAAAACAAGAAAAATTTATCAGTTCAGTTCATCAGCTCAAACTTGGAAGTAGAAGGAACGTAAAACGCCGTAAACGCCTATACGTATGAGATAGCCGTCCGAACATAAATTGAGCAATGGTTCAAAACGTTTCGTCCCGCAGGCATGAAACTTGAAGATGATCGAAGTAATGGCGGCCCATCATTCAGTTGGTGATGACCCATCTGAAGGATATAATCGGGACATACTCACTAGAAACCACCGGAGAGGTATAAGAACCAAACGTTAACAGTTCAAAAATTACTCTTCGCGATCAGAATTCGCACATCGAGCACCGCAAGGATTGAAACGGGGTACGCCTCATCCAGATCATGCACAGGACTTCCCACTAGCCAAGTATCATGTTTTTCAACTCCTACAAAGGCCAGTGACCTTGTGTAGCGATGACCTGGCAGCGGTACAACAAAGCTACTCCAGAATTACAGACAACACTAGTTCCGCTAGTATTCATCAGCACTCACGAAGAAGAAAGAAATCATTAAGTAGCAGCTAGACGTAATTCCATATGAACTGAATGAAAAGTATGCTGGCATTTCCACAACACGTAATGACGTGCTGTGTAAACAAAACAAAATGATTTCCAAAATTTTTAAACAAAATGAGAAAAAACAGTAAAGATGACAAGGATAGTGCTTATCGCTCCAGTGACTAGCAATAACAACAATATCATTTGAGGTGATGAATGGGTGATTTAAAAGAAATGAGAAAGTAAAGAAATGTATGGCACGTACGGTCAACGATGAGCTGTGCCATCGTCTTGTCGTCCTTTGTCGTGCATTTGTATTCTCCGTGATCTTCGATTCTGGCCGAAACAATAGTGAGACGTCGTTTCCGGTTTGAAATCTCTTCTTTGTACCTTAACATAGCTTCTTTTAAGTGGAAACTTGAAGAGCGCTATTTTCTGAAAGTGAGAAATCCGTTGCTAGTCTTAGTTTCAGTAGAATTCCTTAATGAAATTCACTTTATATTTCGAGAATGGAACATCACGGTAACGTAAAATACATAAAAATTAAAACCCTTGACCCCTGGTAAAGTATTCGATAAATAATCGCTATTTAGCACTGCTTTGGGCTGCCACCGAATACCTCTGAATTTCATCGTAACGGTTAGGGAATCTCACTTCAAAAGCCTATGTAGTGCGATAAAATAATTATATACCTTATATACCTTAAAAATTCATTCCCCACCCAGAACACCAATTAGGAGAAAATCAATCGAAGCAATCGTATCCATAGACTGTGAAAACAGCTCGATTTGTGGGTGCCTCTAAGATTTTAAACGTTCAAGAATCTCACTTTACGCCATCAACGTGGATTTTGACTCCGTCGTGCCACCATTCGACTTCAGCTTCTCGATCGTTCACGTCCGTCTCCAGCGTGGCTTCCTCGTGCTCGTTAACCTTTTGGGATTTCATAGGAACAACGAACGTATGACGGGGTTCTAAAAACGATTACTGTCCAGTCTATCCACTTCAGTAGCTTTCACCTATAGTATACACGCTACGGCGAGACACCGTAAACAGCAGTGAATTGCGGCATCAACAAGTGTTCACCTGAACGCCAAGTAATATAGCGTGGGAAAGGTCACGTATTAATCAAACAGCGAGGGTAATCAGTGCATTAGCTTTATATTCTTGTGAATCTCACTAGAATATATTCTCCATTTAAGCTTGTTCTCTACAACTTTGATAGGAAAACATGTGAAAATACTGGATTGATTACCTTCCACATAGACTTGCACCTTGCTGTATACTTCGTTTGTGATTCTTGCAGTCCATTCGGCTTGGTCGGCTTCTTCAACTACCTTGATTGTCAAAGTACATCGACCTACGGCGTCTTTTTCTATGGTATATCTTTTGTCGTTTCTGTAATATTCGTATAAAAAATGAAGTGAAATTGCAAAGAAAAAGTTTCACTAAGGCTTGGATACACTGGTAGTTTTCGTATCACATACGTCTTTGGACATAGCATATGGAAGCATAATGACACTGCTTTGAATTCACTCATATCATATTTATTTGGAATTTTTCCCCAATTAATTTCACCGTTGCTGTAGGATTTCAAGAAAAGTACTGCCGAAGAAACAAATTCGTAAAGCCACAGTCAAACGGAATGTATCTGCGTCAGAGCAGCATCAAGGTTCCCGAATGGATACCTGTGATGATTACCAGTACAACCCATCTGTTCACTGGCTAAAAACTAAAACTAGTCCCTCGTGTTATTGCAGCTGGCTGGACGCAAGATGAAAAGCGGTCATACAAGCGAAGAAAGTATTTTCGACTGAAAACAAATACAACCCATCACACATCACTACTAGGCTAATCGATCTATGAAGAATATGAACAGACTCTATGAAGCGTAATGATCATCGACGTGAAGATAGCTTTCGATTAGGTAAAATCAAAGCGGGCCTACGATAGCATAGAAGAAGAACATACACATCAATCGGTTGATTGCCTCTCCACCAGACCAGAGGCGCTCGTGGTGAGTTCACCTTACATGTGAGCACAGCTTGTTTTGTTCGATAGATCTCTTGCGTATTCGGCAGAGGATTCAGAAACGAATATTTCATCGGCGGTTCTAAAATTTCCATATTGAGTTATAGGTAACATCAAATAAAAAGAGCTGTGCGAAATGTCGGAAAACTCCTCCCTATTCCGTCTTTAGAAAGCCGCAAAAATTTAACTCTCGAAAAGACCGCATGAAGTAAACGACTTGTAAGAAAGTTTACAGTTTCGGCAAAGCGCACAGGTGAATATGTACTGCCTTAAATTTATTATATACTGGAGTGCCTTAGCGTCCCAGCTTTCAAGTCCAATGATTGATCATAGTTTTATTGATACTGACCCAAAACGGTTAAAATGGCGCTCGTAGGTACACCATTCGCTTCGCAAGTATACTTTCCGGAGTCGTCTACTTCTGGGTTGTTGATTATCAAAGTACAGACAGACTTCTCGATTACGATCTTGTACTTCAAACCTAAAATCGCAAACTTCACAGCTTTTTAGGTTCTACGTTCTCCAATATTTCTCTGAAATCAAGATATTTCAAATAGTTTTTAAACACTTCACAGCCTTTCAGTTTTCTAGAATAGAGTGAAAACAAAGGATAAATCTGCACACCTCCAGAGAAAATTTCTTTTCGGTCTTTGTACCATCGGATTTTAGCGTTTGGGCGAGAATATACACATTTCCACTCAGCAAATTTGTCAACCTGAATGAAATATGAGAATGTAGACGAAGAAGTAAAAAAACATCCTGAAGGAAGCCAAGAGAAGCCCCGTAGGCGATCTTGACCGCTGTTATTAATTCCCAATCGCAAAACCATCTACACTGTCTACAGAAACTTTTGTTCTCAGGCTATATGAGGCCAGCCACCTGGGCTAAATGAAAAACTTCCAGAACGACTAAGGTTCAAAAAAAATATTCGGAGGAGTTAACTCACAAAGTTGTGGTGTTGTTAATCCTTTGTTTACAGATTTATAGCTAGCCAAATAGAAACGCGATCAGCAATTACCGTAGTCGCCCACAATTTTAAAGAGCGAAGTAAGCAAACAAATAGTGGTGACCGATGGCGGATAACTGGCTGATTTGAGGCCAATCTGGCAAAATTTAGCAAGTTCATAAGTCATCACCTGCTGCTGAACCGTTTTATCTGAAAGAGGCTGCTCCCATTTTTCGACTTTCTTCCCGGGAAATAGCGATTGTCTGCGCTCAGCTTCAGTCATCGGTGGTTTCTCTTCTTCCGGTTTTAGACCGGCAGGTTCGTATTCCCTGAGGTGTAAATGGATCACTATCACCAAAAAAATGCAATAAGTATTGGTGGAACTAAAAATAACGAAAGCAAGTAGTAATAAACGGAAAATGATTGGATTACAGTGCATGAGGGAAAACAGCAGGAGTAGGAAGTGCTAGTGAATTAGCACCTCAGAAGTGAAGATAGTGCGTGCGTTCCTAGTAACCTACCTAGAAGTTATAATGGTGCAGCTGGAGCAGTGGTGGGACCTCTCTACAAGACTACCACGAAAGCACATGGTCATGCATTGTGAGCAGCGCATACTAGAGTTGTACCCCAACGTTGAAAAAACGTTCTTTCGTATCGCACGAGACTTCGAACACTCGAAGAAACGATTGATTACGGATGCTTTGAAAGTTGAATCATCTCAACTGTTTTACTAAGCAGTCTTTGTTATTACTAACGAGACTTAGCTGGTAGATTCAAAAAACTCTGATAATCCAACTATTTGAAAAGGTAGCACAGTTTTTGTCGAAGGGCACAACTCTAATATCAAGGAAGAGTGGATAATGTGATTAGTGTGCGAGATCACCGCGTACCTGCCGAGAAGTTTCATACTGCGATGTTTAGCACTGAACACTTGTATTTAAGAGGTTTAGGTATTTGCATTTTTCGAGTGTAGTGGTTACGAAGGTACAGGATACAATATAGGATTTCAATAACAGTTGGTATGTATGTGCAGGGCTAGAAGGATATGATGTGTTACTATGTTCTTGGTTGGTATGTATGGGAAATAAGGAGTTATGCAACCGTCGCTTTCGTAAAAAAGGCCACCCGGAAAGCCGAAAGGATGACAAACTGCTTGACAAAAAGCACTGAAAGCTTCTAGGTATTGGTATGATAAACAGAGCATATAGAGGCACACACGAATTCACTGGTTCCAGCAGAAACCTACCTGTGCTTGAGCATTGCACGAAAGTCCAAACCATTGTCTGATGTGACCAACAGTTTGATGTCAATGGTGTCCGAACCATGTGGATTCTCAATCGTCAATGTATACGGGCCGTCATCCTGCAAAAAACATCCTGATCACCAAATCACTTGAAGGTGTTTTATAAAAGAACTCTTCACTTCCTGACCGGCAAAGTCTCACAACACTACCATTTAAAGTTCCCAAAATGGTCTAAGAGAGCTAAATCAAATCTTAGGATCGTCATTCATAAACCTACTATCAGGACTTCGATACGGGCTCTGGCCAGTATATAAGGAGCATCGTCTACGGACCATATCGCATTTATCGTTCATTTTAAATGAGGAAAGCTCCATAAGGAAAAAGAACGCATGCCAGAAATGAGGAAAAACTTCGGTGAAATTCGGAATGAAGACGACATTAGCAGAGGGTGAAAACATTATGGCTGAAAAAACAATTCATTTAAGAAACAACTGGACAAAAGTTTGTCTTTCGAAGGAGCACAGTAGTTATACTAATTTTTCCTCACAAAGGCATATCGAGGAGTGCAAAATTGACTGACTAGGGATAAAATAATGAAGTATAAAGCTTTTAGCACTGATCAATCCCTGAGTGATGTGCCATCCAATCAACTTCATCAAGCCTCGGTAGAAGGTGATTGGATGCATATCTAGTTTGTACAGTAATATACAGCGGCCCATCGAGATATTGAGTCAACGCTGATATCCTCTTAGACAGGTCTGGTACCAATTTAGCGACACCGGCGTGATAGAGAGCTCGGGATCCTTGGCTGAGGAGTGGTCGATCCAACAACCACCTATTTACCGCAGTGGGCATCAAATCATTGCGGTACATAAACTCAATATAGAGAGATATAGAGATCAATCACACACAAATGTGTGTTGAAAAGCCGTAGTTGGTGGCAAAATATCAGCTTGTGATAGCTTCGAGCAAATCGTCTTCTCTGTGATTTAACTGCATTGAACGCAATTCGGCTGTAATGGCTTCAAACTGCCTAGCGATGGCTAAAGTACGACGGAACAACTTAGCTTCATTCATTTCTATCTTTTTTCTAAACATGAAACAGGCGGTGATTGGAGAAAGAGAAGAATAGCTGCTAGAACGGAGCAGGAACACTTCAAAGCTGATTGACTATAGTAAAGTGGAGATTAGATTGCTCGAGCAAACAATGTCGAAACAGCCTAGGGAAACTCCAGCCAGCATCAAACAGAAATAACAAAAAGACTTAAATTTTTGAACAAAACCACATGGTCTCTGATTTTGAATTACGGGAAATTATAGGTATGATGAAATTCATGGTCATGTGTAATACTCCATGCACAAAAAGGCTATGCTTGTAGCTTGAAAAAAAGAGGAGTTTCTCTTATTCCAAAGGCTTCTTTCCTGAAAAATCTAATTCCAATAATCTAGTCGTTCCTAAAGCCTTCCTCTCTGATCTATAACGAGGGCGCATTCTTGTTTGAGAAACCGCTGTACTTGCCACCTGCCGAATGAAGCGATTAGAGGGGCGGGCGTTCCCTGCGGAAACGTACTGCTCAAAAAGCAGAATATAACAGGACGGCCTATTCCGAAGACTCGCGAACTCCAACGAAATTCTACTCACCACCGTCCTTTGGGGCATCACCTCAATTTCAGAGGCCATCCGGGCCGGCGTGGTGATGTAAACATGCTTATCATTTCCGACTGCAAAGGGATGGTGCTTCTTTCATACTTATTACCAAAAAGAATCACTGCTCGTGTAAGGATACTTGCAGAGATTCAAATCCCTTTTTAATGAGGGAAACGAAATAAGAACGTGATCCCAGAAATCCGAAAAAGCGTTTTTGAAGATGGAATTAGTACTGAACACAATAAGAACCTTGTCGAATCCCTAAATACAGCACTGAATTTATTCGAAGTCATATTGCTAACTTTTTATTTGCTGCCTACTATAAATTCTCACGTCAGGATATTATGTGAAGTACAACCACAATTATGAGATACTTGCAAAACTCCGAACTTCGGGTCTCCGTGATGGGGAACGAACGCGCTATTGTCCTTTCCGGGGTCTAACGCGTTCTCAACCACACCATCCGGGTTTTTCGTTTCTCCTGTATCTCAGGTAGTTTTCTATCTATCAGTGCCATCAACAATCACCCGTCAACGGAACTGATCTGAGAACCCAAATCGGTAATGAACCTAGTTAAGCTGAGGACGTCGTCAAAATCACAATGTTAACTTTTTATTTACTGCCTATTAGAATTTTCCACGGCAGGGTATTATGTTTGGTACAACCACATTTCGATATTCGACTTCAAGACTACAGCCTCAACTTAACTGGGTTCATTACTGATTTGGGCAACGCGTTAGCCCCCGGGAAAGACAACAGAGAGTTCGGTCCTCACCGCAGACACATGCGGTTCGCAGTTTTGAAAATATCTCTGCACCATTGTGGTTGTATCGCACACAATACCCTGCCTGAAAAAACTGTAATAGGCAGTAAATAGAAAACTCAAGATGAAATTTACAATTCAAACACCTTCGAAAAAGTTAGTTTCGAAAATCTTCACGAAACGTTTAAAAAACCTTGAGCTTCATGAACTATGTTACAGAAAGTTCAGAGCACTGTAGATCGCAAAATTCGAAAGTAGCGAAATGGGAAGCATCACTTGAACGAGGCGGATTTCATTCGGAAGTGATCAAAATCGAGTACTCTAAGAGCAATACTCTCTTTCGTATTCACCTTTACTCCTCAAGAAATCAAAACAGCCAGGTGATTTCTATGATAACAGTTAGCCCCATTTGAGAGCTTAAAGAATAAAAAGGCGAACCTGTGAAAGTGACTTAGGCAAGCTACGCTCAGTAAAAAAAGTTGTCTTTTGATCGACCAATAAGCGGAATTTTCAATCATACCGATGCTACTAAAAGTTTTGTAACTTCCAAAGAACCACAATACATTTTAAATTGATCATGTATCTCAAAAATTCAGTCACTTAACATTGGGAGAGTGAAGAAAGAAGCGTAAACGTGTGGAAAACGGCGCTTCTGGATGAACACTGGTAGGCTTGCATGCTGATGGTACAGAAGGGTAGAGTTTTTGCTGAGGATGGAGGAGAGGATTTAGTGAGCAACAGACCTGAGATCGGCACTTGAGCAGCGCCAATGAGACGGTGTTGGTCTGGGCGTCGGTCATGTGCCGGAAGCGGCCGCCGTGCAGGATCTCGCGGTTGCCCTTCGACCAGCGCACCGTCGGCACCGGGTCGCCCTCCACCTTGCACTGCAGCACCGCCGTCTCATCTGAATCAGAACTAGTTACTCATCTGCCTGCCAACTACTTCTCTCACAGTTCAGCTACGTACATCTCAGAATATCGCTGAAAAATGCGTTATCTGCTTTCACAGAAAAATTTTGGATTCTCACATAAAAAGTACCAGTTGGCCGGTTATTTTCAGAATATACAACAAGAAAATCAGTGAAATATAATCAAGAAATGTGTATAAATATATTTCCGGCCATTGACATAAGTGAATGTAAACAACGGTGACATCTACACTTTCAAACAAACGCCTAGAACGACCAATTTTTGCTCCTCGAAAGAAATAAAAAAAGGATAAAGCTCTCGGCGTTAATCAGTCTCTGAGGAATGCGCCATGCATTCGACTATATTAAGCATCTTTTGGAGGGGATTGAATCAATATCTGGCCTTTATGACGACTCGCGGTAGCCCACCAATGTATCGAGCCAGCTCTCGGCGTTGATCAATCCCTGAGAGATGTGCCTTGCATTCGACTTCATTAAGCATCGCTGGAGATGATTGAATGCATATCTGCCCTTTACAATGACTCGCGGTGGCCTACCGATGTATCGAGCCAGTGCTGCTATCCTCTTAGACAAGTCTGGTACCAATTTGCCGACCCTGGAAAGATGGAAGGCTTGGTGGGCCATGGGCGCGGCCACATGTGTGTTCCGGGGTGCCTCCGACCACTGCGCCACACGCGCCCTTTTCGAAACAAATATGGACGGCAATTAGATTGAACGTACGATGTGGTAAAAGTGATTTGTTAGTTCCACGGTACGATTTTCAATGAAAAATTGCTATGAGACTCCTTTCCAGAAGACCACGAATGCAACCGAATGAGGTTTTCTAACGGGTTTTGTTTCTTGTTTGTTTTCCCCGAACCAAAGCCGTTAGGATTTCTAATAACACAGTGCCACAAATTGCTGTGGATCCGGAAGAGAGGTTTGCCGACTCCAGCAGACAAACGACTACCTTTCATTTCGTATTGCAGGTCAATGGAATAACGAGAATTTACGAGACCTACTACATGCCATTCCTGAGCTCGATACGGCTTGTTTCTATCAGTTATTATAGAGATTCATCATTAATCTTTATTATACTTATTATTATTTTTATATTATTTCTACTCTATCATTCTATGTCTATTATTTACTTATTTTCCTGACCTTTATCGACTATGAGATGCGTTTGTCAGCATCGAAACGAGTGCAGGCCTATCAACACTCGTGTTACCATCCTGGCGTGAACCTATCCTAGGTACGTACACTAGCTGACTGTTATCGAAACTGCAGCACCACTACACAGCTTCTTCGTCGACGCATCACACTCACAGGAAAAGCAGTTTGATGAAGCGACACGACACATTGCACCACTAAGCTGCTCTACAATACGGCCATTTATTGATGTGAATTTTAGCATGTCCTTCGAGAAAAAGAAGACAAAATAAGCCGCTCTAGAGCAATAATCGGGCACGTCTTCAGTTTTGGCTCATCAATTCTGTTGCAACGGCTTCTCTTGTGATCCATTTTTCTTTATTCAAAAAGTATTTTGTTCTACCATGAGACATGTCGGAATTCGTTGCAGTTATTCTAGAAACACTGTTTTCTAAGAACTAACCGAAATAGACTAGGTTCGTCTCCATCCTCTCTCACTAAGAAACAGCAGGATTTCCCTAGAAGTACAGTACAAGAATTCCGTACGTGAGCTGTGTTTTCAAACAAAAGATTTAGGCCTATTGTTCAATGCTGACTCCGATTTTTCTATTAGTTTGCTTTTATTTATTCTTTTCAACTGCATCGTGTAAACAGATTCGGAAAGAAGCGAATTCATGAACTTTCCGCGTCCAGTCCAACTTCGACAGAGAGCAGCGAAAACAGTTCACAATGTTAACGTTGCACTTGGAACTATCAAAAGTTGCGCAGTTACATATTCGGTTCCAAAACCTTCACAATGGAGATGAAGAGGATACAGGACGGGCTGCCAACGGTGGTCACTTGAAGGCATCAGTTGAAGAGGATTCGGCACAATGTTTGAAGAGTGTGAAGCGTTAAGCGTTGAAAACAAACGTCCCAAAAACCCTCAATTGAGTAAGAAACTTGGAAAAATATAGACAAGTGGTACCAAATAAATTGAATAAATGTTTAAGAGATTTTCGTAGAACCTGTCAAATTCATGTGTGGGCCTAAAAATGGGTTCTATGCAAAACCGATAACGTTTTGAACAAGGTTCGACAATACTGAAGTATCGAAACTGTTTCCGATGTGAAATTTCTATCACATGGAGATTACTATGGCCTCTCCATTTTCAGCAAATGAACTCGTTTCTACAATCAAATCATCCCAGGCGAAGTCATTTCAGCAGAGAACTGTCAAAAAATGGGCTGAATCCATCAAAACCAGGAAGGAAACCTATTGGCGTTGAGAAGTCGAAAGAGAAAAACCGTTGCACGATAACACCTGACCCAACGAGACCTCTTACCAGTCAACTACATTGGGCCAAGTATCTCGTCAGCTTCTTGTTGATAAGATTTTTAAGAATCAAGTTACTGCAACAAGTACTATCAGAACATTCATATGCTCATAAAGCCTGCAATTTACCCACGGTAGAATATTTGAGTTGTATTCGGACTGTGAAGGGTGCACAGATTCTAAAATGTTTTTAAAAAAAACTGTGATGCAAAAAGACATAGGTTTCAGATATAAAGTGTATTTGACGCTGAAGGTTGAAAGGACTTTAATTTTCACACAAACCGGCATAACTATAACCGGCACTTAGTAGCCTTATTCAAAGCGCTGATGTTGTATTCTGCTTCAAACTGTTTCAATTCTGAATTAGATAGTCAACATAAATATGAATAGCATATAGAGATTAGCAAATATGAACTGTCGGAGATTATGAGGATAGGTTCATCCAAAAAGCTAATTGTGCTCACTTTCGACGACAGTCACGTTCTCCGGTACTTCGGTGATCCTCGGCGGAGCACCCTTCTTCCCCTTCGGGACCAGAGGAGTGGAAACCTTCTCGATGATCTCCTGAACAGACTCACGGCGCATGTCGATACTGCTACGTCGCTGAAAGGCATCACCTTCATTGGACGTGGAGCGTGTCGTGCACGTGTCCTGTTATGCACTCAGACTTGTGAGACATGCATGCAGTTGGGATCACATATAGCACCTATAGCTAGATCGAGTGGAGAAACCTGTGTTGCTGCGCTGACAGTGCAAATTTATCTGTGATAAATTGCTAGACCAACTATTGTTGCAATTACTTCATTAAAGACTGTTTGCCGGTTAATTGAAACACGCATAGAAACTTTATGTTCATGCAATAGGAAATCACAGAAGAAATACGTCGGCTCACAATTGAATCGCTTCTTGAGTCACTCCCTCTCTTCGCTCGTGGTTCAAGAATCGACCCTCTTTGCGATGAGCTTTCAATGTCGCTTCCAGATGCCTCACTTAGTTCGTCGTCAGGTCGCATCACACGTCGATGAGCCGGCAGATCCTTCGTAACCTTTTTCAGCGTAATTCCTTGCGAAAAATTGCCGTTTTTCGCGTCAAGCTTCTGCACGTTGGCAGGTTTCCGGCCAACTTGTTGCCCTCTCAAAGGCCATTTTGTACTTACGCTGTTCTGCTCTTGCTGCAAAATTCTCCAAAAAACACTCAAAATATTACAAAAAATCAAAAACGACTAATAACACTCTTTAGTTGTTTTGGTGTGAGTAGACTATCAATAAACCAAGATGTTAGTATTAGTGCAAAAAAGAACAATAGGCTAAATAAATACTCCATCCTCACTCGACTCGAAGTGTCGATTTCCCCAGGTCGAGAAGGAACGGAAACCCTTTTCGGCTTTTCCTCCTGAAAAGAAAGAAATTACTGGAAGACCAATACAGATTGGGTGGATTAAAAGTTAGAAAGAAACATGGAAAAAGTGCTAACGGCTGACTGCTTCTACTTCGATGTTCTGAAGGAATTGCGATATTTGAGACGGTATGATGGAGTAAGAGGTTCACAATAAACGAAGCTTTAACAGAGTACATCTACTTTGAATTCAAAAATCAGAGCACACAGCAATACAGTCAAAATACTCCCCTACAAAAATTCAAAATCGACATTCCTTTAACCTCAGTATCACTAATCCAAATGTATTCTTTCTTTGGTAAGCTTACACAAGGTTGATAAGCAATCTTTATTTGCTAATGTTTTGAAGTCTTCTTCTTCGTCAGAGCCAATGGTCCGAGTCGATGGTCCACACTTGTTCGTATTTCTTCATGCAGCATCGTCGTCTTCGTATCGAGTCGGATACTCCTCAGTGGAGCAGCTCTCGAATGAAGCAGTCTTCGCCTTCGTCAGAGCCGGATCATCGACTCTTAGGAAGACGAAGACCTCAAAACGTTAGCCGAGTAAACATTGTTTGTTAATTTAACGTATTATTTACTGCCTATTCTTTTTAACTGCAGGGTATACATTGGTACAGTTGTATTTCACAATGTATACCCTGCCGTTAAAAAGAATAGGCAGTAAATAATACGTTAAATTGTGATTATAATTATGGCCTCAGTGTAACTGGGTTCGTTGCCGATTTGGGCCCCCCAGATCAATCCCGTTGACGGGTGATTGCTGATGGCAAAAGATCGACAGAACTAGCTGAGAGACAGGCAAAACGAAGGACCCAGATGGTGTGGTGGTGAAGTGCGCTACTCCCCTGTAAGGACAATAGCGCGTTCGTTCTCCACCGCATACACCTGCAGTCCGAAGTTTTGCAAATATCTCAGCATCATTGAAGTTATATTGTTTATTAACCTTGTGTAAGCTTAACAAAGAAAAGAATATATGTTTATTAGTGATGCCCAGGTCAAAGGAATGTCCGTTTTGAGATATTGTTATGCTCTATGCTAGCTAACAATCACAGCAACTTCTGCAGGATGGATTGTTCCGAAAAGACAAGTTGTTATCACCGGGTAACCACTTTTAGCAATAATCAGCACCTTGGATAAAAGAACGTCACCGGGTGAGAACGCTTCATTGGAAAGATTCTCCAATGGGGAAGATCCAACTCCATACGAAGATGACGACACCACATCGAGAAGACGAACAATTGTGGACCATCGACTCGGATCACCGGCTCAAATGAAAACGAAGGCCTCGAACCTTTCGCCGAATAACAATTGTTTATCAAATTCGTGTAAACTTGTCAAAGAAAGAATACTCTGCTACAAAATTCGAAGAAGTTGCTGCTACAAATCCGTGCTAAGAGGACACATCGTAGTTAATTCCATTTGACGTTCAGGTGCGCAAGTGTCAACGCTCTTTGCTCCGTTCACATTACATTAAGCATTCAAAATAACAGAAGAGATCAAAAGAAGAGAAATCACATGCCTAACATATATGTGTTACTGAAAAAGTTAGAAGGCAATATCAGACAACTGTGGCATATGCTATTGATGTTATTCGCAGCTATCCTCTGTTTCTTCTTCGCTTTGGCGCCGTCCGAAGTCGTCCACTTTCCACCACTCTTAGTACTCCTTCCATCAATTGCCATTACTGTGTCCAGAACACTCTTGAGTTTGGAATTTTCGCCTCGTACATCATTTTGGTTTCCTTCCAGTAATGGAATACTCGTGCTTAACTCGGTAGTACTAGTTTACTGCATGAGGTGAGATGCAACCGGTCCTATCCCAGAGGTTAGGAGTTTCTATGAGCTCTTTGACTGAGAGGATTACGCCTTCGTTACAGATTCCAGAAACCACGCGAAAGATCTGTGGTTTCTGCGAACTCTCGATTACACTCGTTTCTTGCAAATCTTTCAACAAGAGCTAAACACATAAACATACAGCAAACAACACTGTAATACACTTAGCAGAAAATTAGAAAGTCATAATATTTGTTCTCCGTAGGGAGTAAGATACTCATCAGTTTCATTATGGTTTTCCAGCAATTCTACACACGGTTCGCTTCGTCTTTACTGCAATGAGTAACTCAACTCCTCACTATGGGCATGATATCGCAACAGACGTGAAATCATTCGACCACTTAATAACAGCGCAAAACAGAGCACAGTAAGACAATCACTGGACCATCACTCATGGAGCATCCATGACCATCACTCATGGAGCATCCAAAAGCACCACGAGAGGTGGTAAAAGTGTTTGGAAGATAGAGAACTCTTCACGATTTGACAGCATTTGACTGAACGCGACAAACAACGCTACGAAACACATTTTTCGAGGAATACGGCAAAACAAAACGCTAATGGGAAAACATACCACATTTTCAATCATAACTCAACACTTATTTAATCCGTGCAACGTGGTTAGCATTAAACAAAAACAATATACGTTATTTTAACTCTAAAAGTATGACTTCTTTTATCTTCACGCTAATTCCTCACACTACAACTAACAGTAGGCCGCGTCTAGAGCAATGTTCGGAGGCGCCCTGCAACGCACACGTGGAATTGATCCCCGCGCCCATGGCTCACCAAGCCTTCCATCCCTCCAGTGTCCGCAAACTGGTAGCGGACGTGTCTGGGAGGATAGCAGCACTGGCTCGATAGTTTGGTAGGCCACCGCAAGTCATTGTAAAGGCTAGATATGCATTCAGTCACCTCTAAACGATTCTTAATGAAGTCGAATGCATGGCGTACCCTTCAGGGATTGAGCAACGCCGAGAGTTTTATCTTTTTGCAACTGACATTACAGCAATTGAATGGATTTTAGTAGGAATTCAAATTACTTTTATAAATGGAATCGTTCAGGAGTCTCAATGCGCTTGCCATTTCTGTTCTAACGCATACAAATAGACAAATACGCTGTGCAAAATCCGATGAGTCTCAAATGCCATGAGGCAGTAAGCGGACAAAGTGAAAGAAGAGGCATTTGAATAAGAGTCCTCCTGGTAGGATGGAAATGGGAAAGGAGCTGAGAAACACATTCTAAGTGCCATGAGAATCATTTTTAGTACGAGATTTCAGAAGAGCTTTAAAAATAACCTCAGGTAGCTTTCTTCGGCCGCGAGGTCCAGCGAATGATGGCAGTTCTGAGATCGACTCGGAAACTTCATCGTCACTCGGCTCGCCCAGTAGTTGTCGTCGTCGATCCTCGGGGATAGTAAGTCCTGACGAAGGGATGCCATCCGCTTGGGAGTCCTGAAATTCAGACCTTATTGAAAGAATTCAGTATAAATGCAAAACACCTTCGTCAAACCCTTGGAAATACAAAAGCAAAGATCCCTTTCGGTTAAGTCCTGAAGATGACAACGAAACTGTTCTTTTCTAGTTATTCTAGTTTAAACCAGCAAGCACTAAAAGGCAAGTATACTATCGGCAGCATCAGCAGCTAATTATCTGATGCCGCGATTATTTGTATAAGAGCAGAACTGCTCACATGCGTTTGCAAACGGAAGCGGCTCAAGGAAGAAATGGATACAATGCTAAGGAAAAGTAGCATGGCACTAGACATAACGATTTTAGTCGTGTCATGGGGCCAAAAACAAATCGATATCTAGGGAAATATGAAAAAAAACAAGGCAGCACGACCAATACTCCATATTTGGATGTGCGTACTGATAAATATTGACGGATGTTTACGCGTCTAATCTTCATCTCGAGCTACATCTTCACAACTTTGGCGCTCAGCTTATAAACCTTATAAATCAAAGCTTTGTTCCAGAAAATAAACCTCCGCTTTCAAGAAAAATCCTTAAAAGACATTTACTCAACCACTTATTTGATAAGGAAATCTCCTTGGCTATTGTTTAACCCGCTGTTCTATTGTCCGAGAGCGCTTGACTATTTGTAGATGTACAAAAAAGCTATGTGATAAGGGAAAGAAAGTAATCAACATTAAAAACTCCAAAGAAATCTTGAGCTAAAAGAAAGAGTCCTGCCTCAACACGCTATCTTAACAGAACCACAATAGAGCTCGCTCCAACAACAGAAGAACTAAATGTGCAGACGTCAGATGGATCACACCGTTTGTTGTTAAGTTATCCAATGCTTAACAGGCGTTCATACTTCTATTGAAGGGTTTTTACTAGCGCGTCTTGGCCAAAAACTTCAAACAAAAACCTTGTCGGTTTTGAAAAATAAAATTCTCAGGCGGTAATTTTAAGGAACATGCTCTCAGGCTATTTTCAAGTAGAAATGGACGAGGCTTTCCTAACATTATGCGGATCATCGAAGGGTTTTACGTGATGTGCAATGTTGAAAACACTACTTCCTTGAACGATTTCCTTTCCTAGCTAATTTTCTTTCCATAGGGACAACGTTCTCGTATTCGTGAGGTCGGGTCGGTACGAGCTATAACAAAACCGATCACTCTTGAAAAGGAACTAACCTCGTCAGGCTCCGAACGTTCCACCTTTTGCTTTGATAACTGGGTCCGAGTCTTCTAAAAAAATGCGCTTTGCAACTTGCACTTTCATAAATGAAAAAAGCAAAGGTTTGGCACAGATTTCACGTCCTAGCTAGAAACACAGACACACCTTCGATTGGGAACTGCTATCTTGTGGTGTCTGAAATGAAAAAGAAAATGAAACGATAGAGCCAATGGAAAGCTGTGGTCAAGCAAAATTCCTAATTATGGATAAATTGCTGGAGTAGGCTACTCCTCCTCTAGAATGCTGCTAAGGAAATTTGATAACGACACGGATTTGAAAAGTATATTCTACCTCGATTTCAGCCACTTCCGCTTTAACGGTACCTAGGCGTTAAAACAAAAGGTAAATAAGGTCAACGTTACGTACACATGATTGGCGATGTCGTATGTTATGGTAATACGATGGGTACTTACAGGACTCTTGCTTTTGCTTCGTTTTTTCGTTGGTCCTAGTGAAGCGACACTGAGCTCATCATCGGACTCCTTCGTCACTTTCAACGATGACACCTTCTCAGCTTGTTTCGGCCGCGGCTGATCTTCGGCGCTACTTTTTCTCGGATATTCTTCGTCTAGAATATTTAAGTTCTGGAACAGTCACTTAGTGATTTTTAAGCCACACAGGGAAGAAACAGATCGATTCGCTATTTCTGCCCATATTGATAAAAATATAAACTGTTAGAGCAGAAATCCAACCACTTCGAACATTATTTAGCATTCACTGCCTTCTGACAGACAGTCTGTGTACCTAGAAACTGTGAGTATTAATGCATCTTGTTATTTCATCATTTTCAGTTTAAAAGTCTCATGGGTGAGTTGGTAGAGAGAGGTAGACAAGCAATGGAGAAGAGGAAAATAAAGGAGAGAGTGGGGTGAAGAGATCGGACTCACCAGTCTGTTCCATCTTGATCATCGCACTGCTTTGGCCTTCTCCGTACTTACAAACAGCGTGGCACTTATAGAGACCAGTTTTCTCCTCCGTCAAGTTGCGCACAGTCAGTAGTGCTTTAACTCCGTCGAATGTTGATTGGAAGTCGCCTCTTGGCTCCAACTTCTTACCATCTCTAGAACACATCAACTATTCAAAAGTTCTTCCATTTTAAACTTTAAATGCAGCTTATACTCCGCCAAGAACTTCGTTTCCTAGTCTTTACTTCTGCTTTCCCAATTGCAACTCTTCACCACCATTCACCTTTTAATCTGAATATCTCAATACGACTGACTGCTAAAACAGCGCTCTTCAGCGGATTCCAGGATTAAGTAAAAGGACCATTTCTAACGAATAAGGTGCTAGTGGTACATAGAGAAGTTTAATTTTAAACAGGTTAGACATTAGACAAAGTTCAGTCGCGACTAAGAAAACCAACACTTTTTAAAACCTTAGGACTAAAAATATACCACATGCTTTTCTCCAAATCGTCTATGTGGCTTTATTACCTAAAATGCGCAGCGTGATGTTCTCCAGTATCGAAAACATGGAAATTGATTCCAGAAATATATTGGGTAAGAAAGTGAGACCACGGTAATTTGATATTACCCTCCCTTTCTTCATCAGATTCCCTACTTCTACATAGGAGGCGAAAATTACGGCCACTTTCAACTTTAAATAATGAATTTTATTAATGTCGATAGTTACAGATGCAAACAGGGAGCGGTAGTGGTCCCTTTTATAATGCAGACAGCTATCCATGCGTTGATTCCAAGCCTACCTGGGCCGACCATATCTCTCACCTCTGCGGGTTCGGAAAATTGGTACCAGACTCGTCTGGAATAAGCTGACTCTCTCGAGTTCATGTGGGAACGTCAACGTCGCAGCGCTACTGTTTCAAGATTCCAGAGAGCACCACTTCGACCAGCATTCAACGACATCTTAACGATGACAAAAAAAATAATCCTCAAACAGCACCCGAAGCCAACCGGAGAAAGTTCGAAAGTCTTCATGTATGGTGGATTGAAGGAACGACTCGAACGCAGGAGGTACTGCGATCCGCACAATGTAATACGCGCGGTGTCGGGTCATGTATTAATAAAAGAAATAAAACGGATGGAAACATTAACAGTGAGGAATCGCATACGATGGAGGAATGAGAAGTGCATGACCGAAAGATGAAATTACCAGCGGAAGCTTTCGACGATGTAAAAATGAGATGTGAAAAAGCGAGAACAATGTCATAACATTTGATGTAAGAAAAACCCTCTTTTTAAGCAACACTTATAGAAATATATAAAAATCAGTGCTTTACTTCTCAGTAATTCAATCAAAGAACTTTACTCACTTGTGCCATTCAATAACAGTTGATGTGTGGCATTGCCATTCCACTTCCAACACTACCGTATCGCCTTGCTTACCAGTCTGAAACAGCGTTTTTGATTCTTTTCAACTTTGTACTTTTCACAATGTTAACTTTTCATTTTCATTCACAATTACCTTATTACAATTTTTCACGGCAGGTTATTATGTGTGATTCAACCACAATGATGCTGAGATATTTGCAAAACTCTGGACCGCAGGTGTTTGCGGTGAGGAACGAACGCGCTATTACTCTTTCCGGGGGAGGACGTGTTCACCACCACGCCACGCGAGCCATTTCGCCTGTCTCTCAGTTAGTTCTATCGGTTAGGCCACTTGTACTTTTCGATGATTGACTTCCCAGATATGTGGTGCTGTGTCGGGTATGACGCCTTCAAGATGTTTTTGAAAGTGTGCCTGTGAAAGATGCTGAACAGAATATGTTTGATTTTATGAGAGCAGATTGAACGATGAGAAAAGGAATTTCACGCATGGTCAGCTGTTTTATTCTCCTTCCGGTGTACGGCAGGACGAAGCTACATATCAACGAGGTATATCAGATCTTGACATTCGGCTTCAGAAAAACTAGTAGAAAACCTGACCGCCTCTGCACTAAGTGGTTCCTCGAAGGAATTAAAGATAGTGGTAAGAGTTAAAAATGAGCCTCTTCTGGGCTAGCCTATACATAGGTCAACAATGACCCATTACTCAATGTCAAACGTTAGAGAAAACGAATTGAAGAGACCTCGCTGGTAGAATTTTTGAGCGCTATATCGGAAAATCCAACTAATAAGGTCTTCGCCTCCAAGTTACAGATCTGTTAACAATTTTCCAGTAATGGAAACCATGTCTAAATAAGAAATTCTACGCATCATGTGGTTTCTATTGTCTTGGGGAGAGGGATTGCTTCTTATGGAAAAGGTGTGCCAATGACTTCGTTGATAGTTCGCATAGGAAGAACAGAAGCCCATTTTCAGGACTACTCCCAAATCTCCTCACATTGAGCAAGCGCCTCGCTTCGCGGAACAGTTGTTCCACACTTCAACAGTCTCGGGTTCCCTTCGATATGATGAATGACTCCGAAGCCCAAAATTCCGAATATTTTGAGACCTTGAATTTCCTATTGCAACATCCCAAATGCATAGCTTAGTATTATAGCAAAATATTTAGTTCCTAATTCGGATGTCTTGGGACACCTGAGCCTGTGGGTTTTGAATTTTCGGCTGTCTTGAAGTAGCACTACAGGGCCTCTGGCTTTTCAAATTTCAAAAGTAATCTGACCCCTGGTTCTAATCCCGTTAGGTTCCGTAGTTCCTCAATGTCTTCTACTTAAATTGGTCCCCAGATTCAATTCCAATAACACCTTTATCCTGCGGGGTTATCACAAGCAAGCCGCAATTTTACAGCAGAGTTTTACGACCGACGACACTCTGTGCATGACTGGGCTCAGTCACATCGCCCACTTGGGCCTGGCTGAATGGGTATCGGTGATCCCTTTTGTATCGAATTTAGATCACATTTTTAGTTAAGTAGTTGCTCAGTTATCAATCGACAGAAACTACCTGTCGTATTAGTTGCGGGAGCAAAATCTGAGCTCCTTTCATTTTCGCCCTCTTGGTTCTCATATGAAAACAGTCCTGAGGATGTTGTTATCGTCGAAGAGATAGTAGAACAGGGAAAATCATCAGATGGTCACGTTTCTTTTCTTTTTTGAAAACTACAGTCTTATCGATGCCTCATATGCGATACCTTTCTTACATCTACCGTAACCGCAAATAAATTCAACTTCCATACCTGGGACCGACTAGCATTCAAGACGATTGGTGGCCGAGTAAATTTGTCGCGATCGCTCTTTCCAGTCCGTTCTATTGAAGGAGCTGGAGACGATGTGCGCGGCTTCTTTTCCTCAGAGGACACCGGTGGCACGGGTAAACCTTCCGGTTTCCTCTTTGTTGTAGCTGAAACAGATGCAAATAGTTTGTCATTCATACCCCTTCACAAACCTCACAATATGTTCTTCGGAAACTAAATAATTTTAACATCTGAAAAACAAATAACGCCATTATTTGCTATGTAGCTATGGGGGACGGGGTAGATGGGAATGGGCGGTGTCCATTGCATTCAATACATTTATTTGTCACTAGTTTATTTTGTAACACAAAAGCTTTAAAATACTTGAAATACAAAGCTTTTTGTCTCAATTTTTAAAGCCTCTCCTCTCTATCTACAAAAAACTTTTTCGGGCGTGTCGGTATGGAGTGTTATTTCACTTCGAATCGTTATGATGAATGACAATCACCACATGAAGCGGGGAAATACAAGAAATTCCGAAAAGACACAACACACGTTGGAAAGCACTTCCTCATGCTAACAGAAAAGTGATTGCATGATGGAATATATCAGCGTGTGGCAAATAGTAGCATGCAAACCAGGCATACCTCTATAACTACGGAGCAAAATCTCTTCTAAAATCGTGCTGCGTTCTCAATCCCTCATGTCCCCTAGTTATCGAACAGCTGTCAGTTATTATCGAAAACCCGTGAAGTTCATAATCGACATGGGATCAGGCGTCGCCCACAAAACAGCCACGAAAATTTGAGTGTCAAGCGTCACCTGCGCTTCGTTTTCACAACGAATCGTTGTCGTTGCACGATATTTATATGAACTCTTAAATTAGATCTAGGCCGCACAAAATCATCATCAGGAAATGTCCATCATATTGTAGTTCACGTTTCGAAACGAATATGGCAACAGCTCGACAGTGATATGAAGCCAAAAGTCCTGTAGACTTGCTCTCTTTTTTGAAAGCGTTTTTTTCTATCATAACGCGGTGAAACTTCAAGAAAGGAAGACTGAAAATTCAACCAAGCGAAAATTGGGAAGCAATGTGAAACGGCTCAGTAAACTCGGCAAACGTTTAATCGTAGTGTCCTTGCGAATTTACCTATCCCATTTCTCACTTATCCAACTACAAGGTATGGGCACTGATGAAGCTCGCCCATACAGAATAAAATCTTAGGTTTCACCTGTCGCTCAGTTAGTTCTATTGATCGCTACCATCAGCAATCACCCGTCAGCGGGATTGATCTGGCGAGCCCCCGGAAAAGGTGATAGCGCGTTCGTTCCCCACCGCCTGCACCTGCGGCCCAGAGTTTTCAAACATCTCAGCATCACTGTGGTTGAATCACACATAATAACCTGCCGTGAAAAATTATAGTAGGCAGCAAATAAAGGGTTAGCATTGTAAAATCTTAAGGTTTGTAATCCACGACTTAAATAAAAGTTGTATGAATTTGTGGCGCTCTAAACTCTGGGTGTAAGGAGGTCTTAGACGAATTTCTTTGATGTTTAGAACGATTTCACACTTATGAAAACGACATAGTAGAAAATAAAGACACATATTCCGAAAGTAGAATAGAATCCAGAATCCAGTACGAATCTCTTATAGAAAGTTTACGAACTTGTGTCCACTTCCATTTTTTCCGAAGCTTGGCTCGATCTTCTCGAATCTTCGATAGATACTGCATCTTCTGGGGCAAGCATGTTAGCAGGTTCCAGCACAGGAGTCGATGTTCGGGACCTTAGAAAGCTTCATTTTGTTTCCTTTCACTGCACTTTAGAACGTCGCATATTCAATCAAACTAATAGTAACCATTATTACTAATAAATAAAAAGGAAAGGGTGATAGCTCTTCTATAGAGAAGTGATGCAGAGCGCATCTTCTAGAGAACGTGATGGTTTTCGAACAGCCTTAAGGTGGAAAGACCGACTTTCGCTTAACCTCGACGTGAATAATCAATAATATCTCAGGAACCTGTCGTTATTTAAGCAAACGAAAAGCTGGCATTTGTTCTTTATCATTTAAAAAGAAGAGCTACAACAACTATACCAAACCCGCGCCAGTTTCAACAACAACAGTTCATAAATCGCAGGGTCTGTTTTGCTGAATCAATTCAGTATCTCCATAACAGCAGGGTCATGTAATAGCAATTTTCTGTGCTAAAAACACCTCACCTCATCGACTTCTTTGCAGGCGATCCTTCTTTGCCTTTGATGCTTCTCCTTGGTGTTCCTTCTCGTGATTTCATCGCCTTTTTGGGGCTTTCTGGGCGAGAACCGGCATCACGAGAAAGTGACCGTGGCGATGACGTATCTTTCCGCTGTACTGAAGGAGACCGACGCTCCTAAATAGCACTCTACTAACCTATTTAGCACAAAATGTACATTTTTAGAGTACGAAGGTCTTAAACGTTTATCAAGCTTATAGACGTATCATGTGTGCTATGTCCTGTTCAGTAAAAAAGCTCTACGTTTCAACGTGCTGATTCGGCTCTACATTTCTATGTCAGTGTTTCTGTTTCTACAGTCGTGTTTGTGCATTGAAATTCCAGAAATAGAAAAAAGAAGGTATCCGTGTAACAGTCCGAACTTAAACGCAAGGCTTCGGAGACGACTTGCAATTTCAACGCTGAATTTGCTAACTGAGTCCTCGACGATCTTTTGTGCACTGGCGGATTCAAAATTTTTGCGATGACATGAGATTAGGACTTTAGGATAAATGGAGTCACGGATGGTCCAGAAAACGAATGTCATTTTACGTCGACCGATCTCTCATCATTCTAAGTTTTAAGCACTTCGCGGCAATACACATTGTCTTAAATTCATTTTCTTTTGGAATGAATTTTCTGCCGTGTAAACTTCTTGGGAATACCTTTGTATAAAATGAACAGCTTTACTATCGCAGATGTACTCGCTGTGGCCCAAAAAATCTACTTTCCACACATTATAAGTTACAGACAGCACTGCGATGAGAGTGATCCTTGCCAAGAGTTCTACAGCGATTTTTTAATCTACAATAAAGACCGAGCGCTAAAGACACTGTTGCTAAGGAGTAAAGTGACAGGAAGTATACAAGCTGAATGGCTAGCAACATCGTGCCCGAAGTAAAAGGTAAAGGTGAGCAAAAATAAAAAGATTTAAAATGAGAATATAAAGAGGCCATAAAGAAAAAACAAGAGAAAAAGTGGTAATAAATAGCAAGCAATCTCCAAAGTTGCTAAAATAAGCTTCCCAACAACCACTACTTCGTTTAACTAAATAATTTCCCTTCTTTCCTGCAGGGCGTTTAGCACAAGGCCACCCCATTCGTAACCTTGGAAAAAATGTTGACATCGGAAAATATGTACGGCAGTTGTCCAGTACTTGAGTACTCTGATATTTGGACGGTGCACGTTTAAGAGTTGAACGGATCTCAGCACAATTCCCATTCCCGTCCCTGTCTCGCAGTCTTCGCCCATGGTGGTGGATTGATTCGAGCGGGTGGGTGCTAGTCTCACTCTGCTAGTCTCAGTCTCGATCTGTAGAACAACTGAATCTGCAAGTACAGCTGATTGACTTTGGATACGAACACGTCTGCCTAACGCATGAATGGTCGTCCTAGGAGATGCATGAATCCTCGTGGAGTTCACTCCACAGTTTTTTCGTCCATCTGCCGTTTTTCCTTCTCACGGTATGACCGGCCCACCCACGTTTTGCTATTTGGCGGTTGGCCAGGGCAGTTAGTAATTTGAACTCCTGCACAACTTACAATGGTGGTTAACGAGAATCTGGTGAAAGCAGAGTAACAGTGATTTCGGTTAAGGCTATAGCTCATTTCTACATCGCATCTTGTTTTGCCGTAATTTCTCACTTTTAAACCCTACTTTTCAAGGTAACAAGTGCTGATGCGCATCGATTTCATGACAAATTCTTATGAATTCAATATAAACTGTTCTTGAGCTTTTCATACAAATTCCTGTGCGATCAAAACGGACAAAATTTTTTCTTTTTCTCTATACTTCTCATGGTGGGACAGAGTTCGGCCAGGCTGACCTCAGAATTCCGCGGAACCACAATGGCTAGACCAGCAAAACTCCGAAAAAACGGAAATTAATCTCGGGCCCGTAGAACCGGTGAAGACGGACCACCTAAGTATCCAAATATACTTCCCATGGTCTATCTATTTTCACTATTCAATCTGATGTTTCAGAGAGTGTTTAGAGTTAGTCTATTACTACATTTCAGTTGGCTGCAGATTGAGTCGAACATATTTCATTATACTTATGCCTAAATCCGCATCAAGACTCTTTATGAAAACAAAAGAAATTTACAATAGCTACTTTCGAAAGTTGGACAGATATAGAATAAAATTAGATTTGGTAAGACTTAGTAATCATAATTATTAACGCCCTATTGCGTACCGCATTATTTGTGATATCGTAATTCCAAGAACATGAACTCGATTCTATTAAAGTATGTAATAGATCTAAGAGCCGTTTTCAAATGGTCACCTTTTTCTCCAGTCGTTGTTCAGGTTCTGGCTCCTCAAAATTCAACGCTAGATTCGCGTTCGTCTCACCTTGGTCGTTACGGAGGTTACAGCGATACTGGCCGGCATCAGAAATGGACGGACCCTGGTTAATAGAAAGATAGAAGGCATTCACTAAGCAGTGACAAATTGCTTACTCTGATTTCCAGTTGACATAAATAAGTTTGTTCACCGAGATCAGTGAAAATGGCGTGATAAAGTCCACCCATTTGCAGTGGCACGCCGTCCTTCATCCACCTAAGCAAACAATTTGTAAGATATTTGTATCATAGAACACAGGCCATAGAATCAGTACATTATAATGAGGACTACGTGTCGATCATTATCTCACTCTGCTCTGTGAGTAACGATTACAACTATATTAGTACCACGAATGCTTAAATGTTGGCCAAATAAATTTCCGTTCTTGCATGATTCATATGTGACTCATACTGCGGTGAAGATTCCCAAGGAACAATTCCTTCTTCAGTTCCAGTTTTCAGATCGATTACCTGAGCAAAGCCCAATACACTTTTGGAAGACTACCTTCCTCAGATTACTGCAATTCTAGTGTGCTTCGTCTGCGTTCATAGACTTCTTTAGTTTCTAAAGTCAATTAGGAGACATCTCACGAGTTACTTGCTTACAGTTCTCTTTCTCTACGTTTTCTCTTCAATGAAAATTACGGAGCGTTAATAGCAGCAAAAATACAACGAGTCATGCTCATAATTTAGTAGATCTCATACCCTCTCCCCACATTCCACCCTCAGCCTAAGTATTTTTAATGAATCCGAACATCCTCACTTTGCAACTGGCGGGGTCGGACTTTTCACTTTGCATTCCATCACAATGAGAGCTCCGCCGTCTTTCGGGATTATCCGCGGCTTCCCGATGAACGACGGCCCTTTCGGTTTGTTCTCGTCGGCACCCCCACCTGTAACCAATTCCACGTCCATCTTCCGATCACGTTTCGTTTCACGAAATCGAAAGAGTGTAGAAATCAAACCGGCGAAGTTGAGGTTGATGTTTGCGTTCGACTCGCCCAACTGATTTCTAGCTGTGCACTTGTACGCTCCGCCATCTCCGACGTTCGGTTCCTGCAATAGTGACTATCATTTCTTCTTCATCCTCAATGCGTTCGCTCGCATTTTTTCTAAGTAACACTGAGAGTTCCTCAGGGACAACTTAACGTTTATATGAAGGTCTCACTTTAAACAGGCGGCGCTAAGAAGCCAGTGTGAAAAGAAGAAATGGATAGGAATCATACGTAGTTTGAAAAAATATGTTTGTCAAAAGAAAACATATTTAGTCAAGTGAAAAGCCATAGAAATGGTCATTCGAAACATAAAGTATTTAGCACCACGACAATGAAAGTTTACCGGAATTGCCAAAGAATTCTCATACGTTTCTTCGTTTAGAGAGGATTACTAGTCTGCCATTAGCAAAGCGACAAAACTTATCCTATTCCCATTAAATGAAGCAATTTATTATAAAATGTACTTAAGAAAAGAAGTTTCTAGAAAATCTACGAGGTTTCTGCGAATAGAATACAACGAATAGAGGGCAATAGAATAGATTATGATAGGGGAAAAAGGCGCTCATCACCTCTTCATCACACGCTTGACGTAACCCTATATTTTGGTACTGCCAAGTCGATAAGTTGTTCATTTAGGCTAAGACTAACTCGAAAACAAAACCGTTTATCTGGTCATGCGAAGGAGAAGGACCTCAATACTTTTACACGTTTTTCACTACAAACAAATTTTCTTTAACCAGTGCCTCTGAACTTCCGTTACCAGATTGAAACTACTGTAGCGTTCATCGTTTGTAAGAGAGAGGCATCAATTACCGTAATCAGAAGTCAAAATATCTCTTTGTGGATTATTCATTCACCAAAGCAACTAATAATCACCGTCACTAGAGAGGTAAGCACTCAGTGGTGAGGTCACTAGGTGAAGCTTGAACTTGCTTCTTAACGACAACTAGCCGAACTGTATTGAACGATTCGTTCGCTGTACAGACTCTCCACAGTTGATATGGCTGCTCATTCTTCGCAAGGAATATAAGAAATGAAAGAAAAAATAAAAAAGAGCCTGGTAAACTCAATGAGATATTCATTCACTGCCATCAGAATGTGAGAGCGGTTATTAGGTTTGCCCACCCTGCAAAAAGTTAACGGCTATTCACTGCCTCAACAATACACTAGGGAGGTATTGTGATGCGACGGGAAGGGGCTTGTATGGGAAACTAACTCATCCTTTTCATTTGTCAGCTTTTTTTAAATTTTCGAATATCACGTACAAGCAGTCTAAGAGGCCACGATGATAGATGCAATCTGAATAAACATTTGTGTAAGAATGAGCAAAAACGTGATCACTTGTACATCGGTATTAAGAAGAAAACCGAAGAGAACACTTCAGGCATGGAAGCTTGTACCATTCCACAAGCCCGTAGATAACCTTCTTTTATATGGTCTCTGTCTCGCGCTTACAAGCAAACCAATCGTACTCCGACTCCTATTAGGCGGGTATTCTTCGTTTGCAAAACGAACGGAAAACTCATTTAAGAGTTGCACGTGAAGTGCTATCGAACGAAAAAAGTTAAGGGATGACGAAACACTTCAGAAATTAGTCAGAATTGTTGTCTGCAAAAAAAGAGGTTAAACAGCGAATTTCAGTGAGTGGTCTTGGTCCTGATGGCTTCGACGAGAGCTAGTTGTTTATGAGGGATATTCGGAACTTCTTCACTACTGACAAGTTAATTCTTATGAATAATTTTTAACGTTATTACACATTAAAACACCAAGTTGTTTCGACTTTGGCCCTCAAACCTTTCGAAACTCAATGAAGCACTAGGTCTTTTTGGATCAGGACTGCAATTATAAGGACACTAGCACAATTTGTCACGCTCTCAATTATACTAAATCTTTTTAGTTTCATACTGAAAAACCTCACGTAGATGAAAAAAGAAGACCACAGCATAAACGAACCTTGATTATAAGATTTGCTTTATACAGAATACCCTCTAGTGGACTTAGCACTTGCAAAACTCGTGCTGATGAGGTAATAACGTTGCCAGCATGTTGCCATGAGATCGTCGGAGCTGGATCGGCCTCCAGAAGACATTCCATCAACAGATCACCCTTCAAGGAAGAACATTTTATTTCACTGGAAATTGAGAAGTTGATGGGGAGATGTCTGAGTGATCGAGGTATTAAGATAGTGGAGGAAGAATAAAGAAAACAAACAGACAGCCATTCAAGAAGATGAAGAAGAGGCGGTCATGAGGAAAAAACAAAAAAAGTATGCGAGGGGATCTTTCAGAGAAAAAATCTCAACTTTAATCCTGTGACTCATCCTTGTGTCAAAACGCAATTTTTCCAGTAGAAAGAACTTGCCTAGAGGATTCAATGGACCTCTATTTCGTTCCAAGAAAACTAATAATCTTCTGGATTTGGTCAGTACTAAGCCAGTCATATTATTAAATCATACTATGATAAGTTTGCATGATCTCACAAACTTTTCCAACCTTTTTTTATTGATTGTTATTGTTTTGATTTATTCATTTTCTTATTGATTCATTATTTATTTGTCTATTTGTTGGCTTATTGATCACTGTTTTGTCGCCGGACTTCACACTCTCATTTTGTTAGCTAATGTTCGCACTCGACGCCTGGAAGTGACTTTTGAATTAGAAACAGAATAAAAAAATGGGTTGAGGTCGTAAAACGTTTATCTCATGTTTGCGTCCAGCACGGGTTAATCTTTCCTTTGATTTCTGTCATATGCGAATTGAGAATTAGAAGATCGCCAAGCTGGAAAAAGGAAAAGAAAAACCCCCGTTCATGGAAAGCATCATAACGGTGGTGGGAAGTAAAGCGCTTTTCAGAAGACCACACCAATCTACTAGATTTATGGACGATACAGCTACCCAATAAACCAGAATCAATCAGTAATCGCCACTGACTCAACTTTGAGGCAGATGTAATGAGAGCCAAATTTGTTTGCTTACCTTTTTTCTTGCTAGTGTCTAAATAACTCCCTAAAAGACCTTGCAAAGTAACAAGTACTAGTGACAACTAGTTCTACAACAGCAAACCATTATTACTTCATAGCATTTAAGTAGTAGGGTCAAAATAAGGATATGTATCGCTCCTAGATAGATTACAGCGTTGAACAACCGTTCGTCTCTTCTAATTATACCGAAGTTTCTAAATGGTACTTCAAGCCTCCCACGAAAACAAGGATCCCATAAAATGTAAAATTTTAATAAGACTCATTCCCTATGCAGCGATTTCTACAAGAGCGATAGATTCAATTTAGTGAAGAAAGAATGGTTGCCATTATCTGGAGAACTCCAAGCACAGTTTCAGGATTACGTTGCAAAAACGTTAGAACTGCAAAAACCCTTCACATAGTCGCATTTGTGATGTGCATGAACCGCTGTTGTCGACCAATCCAAAAGTAATCCTAACATATCTACCGACATCATAACTGAACAATTCATTGGAATTTATTTTCCTCGATCGAGAATTCTGAAGTAGAACATTTCTTCAGCCGCTTCTGTCGGATTGTATATCGATTGATTGACCGCGCTCGGAGTGACGATCGATGAGGACGTGTGACGGCCTGAGGCTCCGTCCACACTCTTCTACAGGATCGGGTCTGCACCACCTGGCAAACACACGCCCCCGTCCTGCGTAGCGACAATGAAGTGCGTCTGGGCTTAGAATTGTCGAGAATCTCTTGCAGTTCAGAGTGCCGGCAAAGTCACAAGCGAAGCGATCAGCTGAGCTCAATATAAAATCGGCTCGTTAGCTACGAGTTGAGAATCCGTTTATAGAATTTGACGTCAGTGATTTGGAAACGTAACTGTCAGGCGCCATCTAGTGACTTCCATGACCATGGCGTGACCAGTAGTTCTTACGTCCTGATTGCTTATCACCCAATATTGTGTCACCGTAAACCATTGCACTATTCCTTGACTTTAATCCCACCAATCGCTGAATCTCAAAGCGAGATCCATTCATCGCTCAGTATCTGTCGCGGGCCATAAAATTATCGGTAAGTCAAGTCACTCAAATTTTTGTGGCGTCATGACATACCAGAGTGTAACAGCAAACGGAGAGATTATTGCCGTTCAAAATCACGAGTGATGTTTGCAAGTATCTCCTTGATATTTGCCATGAAACCACACTTAAATTCGGCCCATTCGTTATTCAACAAAGCCGATCAGGATTGTATTTACTTCAGCCGCAAGCAAAATATTGTCACAGTTGACGATTTGGGCTGTTCTCTGCACGCATCACCAATCAAGGTCCAGTTTGTTCTAATGGAAACGAACCAGACACAATCTACTAAGGTGAAAACAGCGAGAAATCATGACCCACACAGCTGCTGCAGTTACTGTGGCGTTACCATTTCAGGTATGCCAGTGGCGGGTCGCGTCAACCCACCGTATGCCATCCTAAGTCGGAGTATAGAAGGCACGAAGAATGCGCAAGATTAGCCGAGCTGTCAACGAGAGATTTCTGGTAATTTCTTATTGTACGGTTCGTATCACAGAGCAGATAATTTCCTTGAATCGGAACTTTGCAGAACTCGGTTCTAACACTTAGGTGGTCCTGTCCATGAAAACAAACGGCCGTATTCTTCCCCTTACATATTCCGCATATTGGGGCATCCGTTCTGGCTGTCATAACCATATCATTACAGGCATATCTAGCGATGCTTTCGCGGTGTCCATAAGTGCAAAAAAAGCGATTATGTCTTATTACGACAACACTGTTCTCCTCTTTGTCGTCTTTGTTGTGAAATCGGTTCATGCTAGCAATCTATGGCTTTCTTCCAACATGCCGCAATCTGCCGAACGACGAGCCGTTATTTCTACACTCTGACCACAACACATAGGCAAAGGAAGTAAATCATACACAGAGGTATTTTCCTCCTCGTTCCATCATAATCCTAGAAGGAGTTGCTAGCCGTTTGTTTTATCTTTCACACAGAAACACCCTTAGATATTTTCATTCATAGCAGAAATTGAAGCTAGCAAGTAAACCATCGAGTCACGGGCTGATGTGTCTTATTATTACAACGTCCAGCTAGTTGCAAAAGAAACGAGGTAAGGCACGCGGAGCGAGAGGACAGCTGGCAGACAGACGCAGGCTTCTCGCCCCCTCACCGTCACCGCACACAGTGAGCAATAGTTCTTCAAAGATTTCATTTATTCCTCTTATTGACTATAAACGTATTGCGGGGTTGTTGACGAGAACAGAAACACTGGCTTAAACAGTGAACACTTAGTCAACAAAAGAAGGAAAGCAGATTAAGAGGAAATATGAAGGAGAAATCAAAGGAGAAGAGCTTCGGAAGAAAGAAGAATGAGCAACAGTCAAACGGTGCTAGAGAACCGAGAAGAAAGCTCAGCGGTGTGGAGACTTACCGTCGGTGTCTGCTGAATAGACGGCTTCTGGGTGAAGCGTGGCGCTCCAGGCATAGCTGGTACCTGCTTGGAGATGCTCAGATGAACTCAGTTTGCGAGTTGCTTGATCGTGTCGATGTAGACTGACAAGTGTGAAAGAGGGATGGGCAAATGCCTGAGAGAGGGAGCGGCTGGCTTGTTGAATGGTTAACTGGCTGTTGAGAGGCCGAGGAGTCCGCCCAACTTAAAAATACACTGCCTCTACGCGCACTACATATCCAAGAACATCTCCAGTGCAATATGATCACTGCTAGAAATGTCTAATTAGCTATCATGGCATTGGTTCAAATCATGAAGACAACTGGTCTGCCGGTTCTCAAAGCATTTCGTTCTATTAGCAGTGATATTTAACTTCTCAGGGTGTAACCATAAAGGCAATCACTCTTTCGCAACGAATGAAGTGATCGCCTTAAATTTTTAGAAAAGTTAAGCAGGAAATATATCTGCTTTCTAAAATCAAATCGCATAAAGATAACTTAGGAAATGGACGCAAAAAGAAGCTTTCGAAAGCATCATACCCCACTTAGCCGTGAGAACTAAGAAGTTACTTATAAGCGATCACTAAAGAAGAAATCGCCCTCTGTCTACGATCTGAACTATATAGATGAACAGGTCTCATGCGTTACCCTCTCAGCTATAGAGACACCTCGGTAGCAGCGAAAGTTAAACATTTCTAGAACCTACATAACTAGCGAGCACGTAATAACTAATCAGCAACGCTTGAGACCTGTTCATTTCCATACCTTTTCAAGAAAACGCCTTGATGGAATTGAAGTTTAACACCGGGCAAGTTGATTACTAGGACGAGGTCATTGGGTTTTCATCTTCGCGTTCATTCTGGCTACGAGCAGTTCTACTGCCAGCAACTTCCCAACGTTGAATCTTTTGAATGACTATGGTCAAAAGCTTTAATTACTCGCTTCAGACGAAACAGACCTCATAAATCGTACCTCAAAAGCAAATAGATGAGTGAAAAACACTACCCGTTCTTCCTCGCTTATCTGCTTATGTGTAATCTACTGTAACAACAAGCATGAAAAAATCCGTTCTTCTCTCAATCTCAAAAAACTTCTCGATTCCTTCACTTTTTTTCCTTTCATTTTTTGCAGCAATGTTTATACTTATTAAACATCCTTTTAAATATACTTATTTATATGTTCTTATGAACTGATCTTGTTCAGCTGATGCGAGGTTAGTATAGCCGTCGTTGTTGTTGATCGATGGCTAGCGCTTCGGGTATTTCGCCTTCCTCAGACCCGTGCTGTTACGAGTGAGACTCTTTTAAAATAAAACCATGGATCTCTCCATGATCTCGAGCCAGTCAGCCGTATGGGGCGCCTCAATGTGACGACTTTGGGTAAAACGCGTGCCAGAAGCGGTAATGTTTTCCTTCGATGGAGATGCATTCAAAGACTCGATTCCACCACGTTATTCCGATGGATATGTTCCGTATAAAAATGTAACGATACTTGTCTACGTGTGTGGGCGATCTTGCAATCTACGCAGACGGCATCCTGCTCACCTATTCGACCAAACGTCTGCAATGAATTGACTGGAAATTGCAAACGTAGGCGGTTTGTGGTCAACTTTTACAAGTGGATTCAATTCTGCGCTAGTAGAGCCTTTGAGCGTGTGTTTCATGTCTGAAAACGGCACTCCACCCGTGAAGCCTTCACACAGAAGCAGTGAAGACAAAACTACACATGGAAAGTGTGATGCAGTTTGTGTCCCTTGGAGAACTAAAACCACTGGTCCTCAGCTGAGGTACGAGGAAGAAATGTGGATTCCATTGATGCCTGCTCGATTCACTCATTAATTAAGAGGAATGGAGTGGGTGCAGGTGCTCGAAAGACGTGGGCAAGACTGATCGAATAGCAAAGATTTAGCGACAGAATAACAAAAAGAAAAAAAGACTACTTCCGCTGTTCAAGCTTGTATTCGCAAAATAATGCACTCGTTGAACCATGTAATCTCAATCCGATTTCGAATGCATTAAGCTAATTTAAAAACCACTGTTGATTTTGATACTATCGAAATTTATAAGCACATTTTTAAACAATCACTTCTTGTTTACGTTGTGTTTTAAACGGCGTTTTAAAGCTCGCTCATTGGTTAACAATTTTTCATGCAGTACTCTTTCTGGCACGTGAACAACAACAATTTTAGACGGGGTAAAATCCTGCTCATAATGTTTGAACATCTCATTGCTTTGTCCCTAAGTTCAAAGATAGGCACGAACCATTGCAGTAACTGGAAATGTTGTCCAAGGAAACGGTTTCTACACGCACGATGGTTAACAAGCATTTCTACCGCATGTGTGGGTCTTCATAATGAAGGATGTTGGGCACGCCCATGAGCAGATGATGGCGACCTTTTGACGAACTACAGGAGTCGCTTATTCAAAAACAAATTACAGAGTTATGCCTTTTTATTTTCCGCCTACTATAATTTCGCGGCAGGGTACTAAGCGAAATACAACCACAACGTTGCTGAGATATTTGCAAAACTCTGGACCGCAGGTGTCTATGGTGGGGAACGAACGCGCTATTGTCCTTTCCGGGGAGTAGCGCGTTCACCACCACACCATGCGGGTCCTTTGTTTCGCCTGTCTCTCAGCTATTTCTATCGATCTTTGTCACAGAAAAGGGACAAAGAGATCCCTCCATAGACACCTGCGGTCCAGAGTTTTGCAAATATCTCAGCAACGTCGTGGTTGTATTACAAATTACAGAGTTGTAGAAAAACTCACCATTCGTAATTTAACAGTTACTTCGAAGAGAATAAAAAAGGGAAGGAAGCTCCATAAGCGGGTGCCCCCACGAACTGAACGAATACCAACGAGATCTTCATCACACTGTCCGCTTCTTGCACAACAAAAATGACCCTCTTCCCGATCATGTAGTGATGCACAATGAAAAATTGATCCTACACGGCAATATACAAGGTAACCTAGCCAACTATGACGAGACCGAAACCACAAATTGTTTTGCCGTCGAGGCTCCTCATCTTGAGTGACAAAGAGATTAAACAGTTGAGATTCCACTCAGTAAGAAACTATGATGTTCTCGAACACCTCGCCAATCACAGCAACAACGATTGTCCCGCACATGGGAAAAATTTAATTATTTCATCTTTCCACTTTTTGAGCATTAATGAACAATATTTAGTGAACGCGGTTTTAGAAAAGAACCTTCGGGCGCGTGTAGCGAAGTTGTTAGAGGTATCATTACACACGACTTCGTTTGTTCGACACCACATCTCAGGAAAAAAAAAGCTGTTCAACCCCTGGAATTGGCAACTTGGGATAAGACTAATCTCTGAAGACAATGGTCACTGTTTGGATACATCGGTAATCCACTGCAAGTTATCGAATGAGCCAAATATGGGTTCAGTTACCTCTATGATGCCCACTAGTGGTCGAAAAATCCGTAATTCATGAATGTATTACTGGTAGCTTCACATGAAAAGGAGTACTATTTCAAAAGACCTACTTTCTATGTGGGCGCATGTGGCGCAGTGGTCGGAGGGGCCCTGTAACACAGTTGCCCTTTGATCCGCGCGCTCAAGGCCCACCAAACCTTGCATCTCTGTGAAGTCGGCAAATTGTTACCAGCCTCCTCTGGGAGGATAGCAGCACTGGCTCGATACATCGGTGGACCACCGCGAGCCATTGAAAAGGCCAGATTTGCATTCAATCAGCTCTAAACGATGCTTAATGAAATCGCATCCATGGGGCATCCCTCCTGGATTGATCAACGCCGAGAGCTTTGTCCTTCTATTTATTTATTTGTATGATCTTGTTGAGCTGATACGAGGTTGGTATAAATTTTCGTTGTCGTTGTTGTTGTTGTCGTCGTTGCCACTGTTGTTGGTCGATTGCTAACGTTTGTCCCACTCATAACAGCACGGCTCTGAGGAAGGTGAAAACGCCGAAACGTCAGTCATCGACCAACGACATCAACAACAACGGCAACGATAACGACGACAACAACAATAACGAGAACGAAAACTTATTCCAAGGTCGCATGAACTAAACAAGGTACTAATTCAATTTTCGTAATAACGACGCAGTAGGGTAACGTCGCTTTCCTGGAGAAAATAAAATGAGGAACCGCAGCTCAACGCGATGAGGCTTGATTCTCTGCCTTAGGGTTCATGCCGTCAAGCACGACCTACGAATGCCTTTGCTCGCGCACAGAGGAAAATCCTCCACTTTAAAAGATAAAAAGTTGTTCGAACTGTTTAAGCCCTATGAACCATATTAACTCCGCAAACCACTCATTCGCTGTCAATTAGCAACACTTCCCAATTATTTCTCAGCGCGAAACTGTTGTGATTCCACGATGTGGAGAAACTACCAGTTGTGACGCCAATCAAGAAACTGTTCAACGTTGTAAAGGGGTGATAGAGTGGCTACTAGTGCAGTCCACCAAGAAGCAAGGTGTGATTCGAAATCCTCCCTAACAGTCTCCTCCGGTCCACGGGGGAATGCTTTGGCCTGGCTATCTCCAAGGTTTCAAAGAGAATCGACTCCACCAGCATTCTACTACATTTATAAAGAAGACGAAATCCTTAACAGGAGCAAACCGAGCAACACGTGAAATGTTAGAAAACCTCTGGTGACGATGAATTCGAGTATGAATGAATCGAGTAGAGGAAGTGCTGGGATCCGCACAATAGATGTGATGGCGGGTCATTTGGTAATGAATAAATAAACAAAAAACTCTCCTGATGAAAGGCAATACTAATTGTGCCCCATTCATAAATATAGCTAGCTGAGATCCAATAGATAAGCTCAACTCATTTATTCTTGTAGAGTTTTGAAATGGTCTGTTCTTAATTGTTATCTGTTCCAAGACGATTACCATTTAAGTGTTCCACATTTTTTATGCCTCATGCCGAACCCATGTGTTGAAGATTTATCGAACTCAATCATCATACCCTCCTCATCCATCGAACTTTGCAATCAACCAAACTTTATCCGAAAAGTGATCATCGGTTTCGACGTTGAAATATTCAAAACGCCTGGTCTAGTATACACACAAGCACACACTTAAATGGGTCCGGTACCAAATGTAGTTACGTCGATCTGCATCTTATTTTGCTAATAAACAATCTTACTTTAAATTTATTATTGATCCGTCACACCCTAATTCTTTAGCTGTTTTATTTTGCGTTCTGCAACTGATATCAATGTACTACCTCCTTTCGGAGAATACATTAGATGCAATTTCTTCCACTGATGAGCTAACACAAAGTTGTTACTAAACATTTATCCGGCTAACGCCTCGATATCATCGTCTTCTTCAGAGTCAATGGCTCGCGTTCACAATCAGTCAGAGTTTGTCCGCGCTGTATGGTGTCTTCGTTGTCGTATTCAGTCATAAAATAGCACCTTAGATGTTTCACATTCACACAGCTGAACTACTGCTGTCTTAATGTCACCTTATCCTATGCATAACACGTAGCGCTGCATTCCGTGACTAATTATTAAAAAAATTCTACCATGAATGCTTACATAGCTACTCGAAAGTCGTTGTGGAAGAGAACGCAACACCGAAAGCTACAAGCCGTCGCCTCACTTTCTATTTACATTAAAAGTCCGCTAAAATTTATAGACAACATTTCTCGTGGATGTTCTTTATCTTCCATCCATCCAAATGTTTTCTGTATTGACAATATATTTCTCTTGGTAGTATTTAATTCCGTTATGTAATGTACTTCAAAATTCACGATACAAGACCCGCGTTTTTCTTGCCTTACGTCTAAATCTATCCATAACCACCTGGAAAGATAGGACCACTTGCTCGGCCCATTCCACACACAATTAGCACCGCGCAGCTCAGTCTTATAATGTTCGTCCAATAGAAGTCCTTCCTTCTTTGTCTCACGAAATAGACCATTCGTTTCCTCCTACTCAACCTTGGAGCTAAGCTGCTCATTATGTTGATTTTCCAACTTAGGTAGACGTAGGCAGAACAATCGGAAATATTCGTTCCGTTAAGCGTCAATGGCGCATAAGAAACCAGTCCGCTCCTCACGAGCATTGTTTTCGTAAGATTTAGTCGAATACCAATCTTTTCAAAGGTGTTATTAAAGTCGACAAGCATTCGCTCCACTTAGCTAATGTTTGGTGTTATAAGAACGATCGATATCATCGGCAAAGCGAAGATGATATGATTGCGGACCATCGATTTTGACTCCCATGTTGTGAAACTCCAGTATTCGCATGACGACTTCGATTGTGGTGGGAAACAATTTTGAAGAGATGGTATCACTTTGGTTAACTTCTGTTTTGACGTAAATGTAAATATCGTTGTAGAATGGTGATATTGTGATAGGGAAATTTTTATATACCTCAAAAGCTACGTTCATGTGTTAAGTAAGGATGCCTTGGCCGTCCAGAGCTTCCATGAATCTGTCTATCTCAACTGAGTCACAAGTTTTCCATAAATTTTTTAAGAGAGAATTAAGAGCATAAGAGCGGTCTCTTGTTCGCTTTGATGTTTAACGAGTTTTGCAATCGTGTGCATGTGGTCTACCGTATTGAATCCTTTTCCAAACCTTGCTTGCTCGCACGCGGTTTTTTTCCCGTGTTTTGTCAATCTAGTTTGGGATGACTCGAGCGGAGTTTGCAGACGACAGACAGGAAGCAGTTTGAGCGGTAGGTGCCAATATCATGGAGGTCACCTTTCTTGAACAATAACACAGTATTGCTGATCATCGACTAAATAGGAACCTTGGATTCAGACAGGTAATGTGTGAACAGCCGAACTAGTGTGTTGATGGGAACGTGGAGAACGTTCTTCGGGTGCTCAGATCTTATCCTATACGGACTTGGTACTGTTCGATTCTTCACCGGCGAAGTAGCATGTTGGATTTCGGAAGGGAGAACCGAGGGTACGACATATTCACCTCCTCTATTTCATATAAAGTAAGGAGGATGTGGCCATTGAAGAGACCCGAGTAGTAATCGTGAATGATTTTCTCTTTTGCCTTTCTTGAAACTGCAACTGTTCCGTCTGGTCATCGGAGAGCAACCATCATGGTTTTGTAATTGGCAAAGTCTCGATGGGCTTTGCAAATGCTTTTCCCGGCCTTTGCAGCTTCAAACGTAACTGCTGCTTTTCTCTCTTTACGATCTTCTTTTATAGCGTCTCTACATCGTTTTTCAAGTTTGGATATTAAATGGCGGTTGCCTGTAGCCTGTCCGATTCATATTGGCATGTCAGCTCAAGTACTTCTGGAGGATGTGTCTTGGAGACTTTCGAACTCTCAGCTTTCATAGCGCTAACGTTAAGCTGTTGAATTAGCCGATCTTATTCTTCATCGATGTTGTCAAGAACGGCGTCTTCGCAACAGCTGACTAATGAACTGAGTAAATCCTAACCGTTTTTATTTGTTGCCTACTCTTTCCGATGGCAGGGTATATATTGCGAAATATAACTTCAATGATGCTGAGATATTTGCAAAGCTCCGGACTCCGGATATTCCGGATATTTGCAAAATCTCAGCATTATAGAAGTTATATTTCGCAATATATACCCTGCCATCGGAAAGAGTAGGCAATAAATAAAAACGGTTAAGATTGTGATTATAACTAAAACCTCAGCCTCACTGGCGATTGCGCTCCCCAGATCAACCTCGCTGGCGGGTGATTGCTGATGGCAAAAAGATCGATAGAACTAGCTGAAAGACAGGCGAAACGAAGGACCCGCATGGTGTGGTGGTTAACGCCTTGCTCTCCGAAAAAGACAATAGCGTGTTCGTTCCCCACCGCATTCACCTGGGGTGGAATTTTGCAAATATCTCAGCATGAAACCCTATTTCATGTTGGTTCGGAACTTGGTTTTCTGAATTAAGCGGTTTCTCCTCTTTTCCACGAGAAGCGAAAGCTTGCACGAAGGAGGCAATGGCCTGATGCCGTTTGTAATTTTGAAATAGTGGTACTTCCCGTTCGTACATTTCGACGTCCAGCGTTGAGAGTGGGGCTTTTGGGATTGCAACTTACAATGAACGGTTTTGGTCGTCATGATAAACTCAGATAGGGCTCATTCTGTTCTGCGCCACTCTAATTCCAAATGTAATGCCCTTCAGAGGTTCTTCACCACTCAATTTTAGCATTAAAATCCCCACTGACCTTGAAGAATGTATGGCCTTCTCTGTAGGACTTCTCTGTAGGAAGTCCGCGTAGAACACTTCAACTTCTTCTTCGTCATAGTTTGATGTCGACGCGTAAACGACGAAGATTGTCAAAGCCAGTATTGATCCATATCCTTTAAATCGTAAACGTCCGATTCGGGTTGTTAGTTGTTCGAATGAATCGATGTTCATGGTCAAACTCGTGTTGACGAGAACGCCGACGCCGCCGACTCTACTGTCGCATGTTCCGAGGAACGGTTCTTCTCCGATGTCATAGACGGCGTTGAATGGGTGGCGTCGTCTCATTTTGGCCAGGCCGATGACGTCGTACCTTATCTCTCTTGCCTGCATGAGCAAGTCGTCTATCGAGGACTCGGATGCAAGTGTACGTGCATTGTAGGTACAGATCGTCACCATAGTTCTTCGTGATCCAGGCAGCTTCCATTGGCCCTGAATATTAGTAGCCTTTCTGTACTGGTCCTATCTAACTTTGCCGCATCGGGACTCTTTTGTGGTACGCCGAATGAGGCTCATTTGTTTTATTGTGTTTAGTTTGTTGATACTCACGTACAGCTTGCTGTTATGTAAGTGGAAGCTGAGTGAACTCATGGGTAGCTTTCCAGTCTCTCCCAAAGAAGACGGTGAGCTTATTTGTTGAGGGCGAGTCCTAACCGATTCCCATATAGTTCTCTATCAACGACTGCAGGCTTTTGGCCGAATTGACTCGTAGAATACAAACCGCATAAACGATAACACATCCATGCACACATGAATGAATTCGTCCTCGTAAACACAGAAGGTATAGAATATTTGGGGAACGAATAAACGGCTCTGAAGAAGGCGAAACGGCCGAGACGTCAGCTATTGTACCCTAACAAATTCTATAATAACAACCTCTTGTCTGCTTATTGAAGAAAAACATCGATTTACCAATATTTCTTTGTTCATGATAGAACTTCCTTCAGTAATTGTTGTATTCACAAAGAAGCTGTCTCATCTGGATTCATGACAGATTTCTTGAAGATGCGGTAGAATCTCGACAAACAACTAGTTAGGTAACAGCGAATTGAAGGATAAAGAATAAATCGTTCAGCGTGGATCTATTTCTTATAGATGCGCAGTACATTTTCAACGAGCCTTCTCTTCATGTCTGCGATGGCAATTGAATACGATGGGAAATATGTGGAGATTGTAATGAAACCCAACAATTTTTTCAATTCAAGAAAACAAAAAC